>JANAVB010027987.1:0-26843 GCA_029216955.1 Iris pallida
GCCTCGATCACTCCTTAACCTCTTGAGTTGTTGTCCAGTTTGCCGCTCAGCCTCGGCCCTGAACTCCTTGAACTTCTCGAATGCTTCGTCTTTAGACTTTAGCAAGTAGACGAAAGCATACTTTGAGAAGTCATCGATGAAAGTAATGAAATACTTCATCCCGCCTTTGTAGAGAATTGTTTGAAGTCACAGATATCTGAGTGAACCAACTCCAGAAGATCTGTGCTTCGATGGACCCTGTGGAAGGGTTTCTAGTGATCTTCGTCTGAGCACATACTTCGCATTTCTCTACCTACCCCACTTGGAGATAAGTCCTAGACTAGACATTCTGTTAATTCTTTTACAATGAACATGTCTTAGCCTATTATGCACAACTTAAGAGAATAATCAGAAAAGTGATAGCATTTATATTCATGCTGGGTTACAACAAGCTGAATCTTGTACATTCCTTCAGTTTGAAAGCTTTCCGAAGAATGTACCTTCTTGGACATCACCAACCTGGCCAGCATTGATGTCCATCCTCAAGCCTGCGTTGCAGAGCAGACTTCCAGAGATCAGATTCTAGCAATTACTGGAACATGCTTCATACCTTGAAGCGTCAAAGTGTTCCCCGATGTAAGCTTCATCTCCACCGTCCCGATCCCCAGTACTTCAGCTTGTGCCTGGTCGCCATCACTTTCTCGAAAGTAGGCTCTTAGGAGACGAACCAGTCCTTGTCTGAACAGACATGCAGGTCGTACCAGTGTCTATCCACCAATCCAAGTCAGCCCCCACAGTTGCAACCTGTGCTATCACGGCAATTTGATTAGTAACCAAGAAACCTTGTAGGCTCTTCTTGCTCTTTGGGCTTGGACTTGCATTCACTTTTATAGTGACCCTTCTTGCCACAGTTGAACAAGTCACATGGGACTTGGACTTCTGTTGCTTGAATCCTGGACCCTTCACTTTCAGATTCGAGAAGTCCTTCTTGTGGTGAGAAGCGCCTGCTTCCCTTTGTTCTCTCTGGTGGCTTGAAACCAGATTCGCCGTTGCTAGTTGCTTGGATAGGGCGTCCAACTTCTGTTGAGAGCGCATCTCGTCCTCAACATGAAATCTCGCTGAGGAGATTATCCAGGCTAATCTCCATCTTCTTTCTATGCATCCTTGCATAGATGTTCTCCATCCTGGAGGAAGTTTTGCCACGATCCCTCCAACGACGAACTTGTCGACGAGGGGCATGCTATCGTCCTCGGTTTCTGGCGCAGCTTCAGGAAATCTTTCACTTGGGGACAGCATGGTCTTCTCGTCTTCAAAGACCCATTTGTGGTATTTTTCACATGAACATCTTCGACCGGCCTCGTCGTCGTCATACAGCTTCCCCACGGACTCCCAGATCTCTTTGGCAGATGTCTTCTTTGTGTAGGACTCGACCAGAGAGTCTTCCATGGATTCAGGATCAGCAGCCTGCATATGCTGTTATCCTTTTTCCACTTCGTCTGCTTGCTCGTAGCAGCGGCCAGAACACAGCAGATCCTGTTGCTGGAACGATTGGTTCTTCTCATCACAACAGTGATTAACATCCACGAGTTGAAGGTTCAGCACCTTTCGCTTCCAGATCTGGAAGTGTTCACCGTCGAATTTCTCCAACTTGTTAAAGCCGGTATCGACAAGCGAAGCACGAGTGTTTTTTCGAATCGTATAGCTTTGAGATTGTTAGTCCGAGACGAACAATCGATGGAAAAACACGAATTCAGAAATTGTAAAGACAATGTTTCCGACACAACACCCTAAAGAAGGTGATGTTGTATTACGAGAATCTAAAAAGATTATTTCGTAATATTTCTCGAAGGCAACCGAACCCTATAACTTCTAAAGAGAAGCGACGGTATTCTCGAAGGCAACCGAACCGTATAACTCTAAAGAGAAGCGACGGTATTCTCGAAGGCAACCGAACCGTATAACTTCTAAAGAGAAGCGACGTATTCTCGAAGGCAACAAGATGATCAACAACAGTTGAGTCTCAAGATTCTCGAAGGCAACAGAAAGAGGAGGAAGAAGAAGATGGAACTCGCTGGGGGTAGAACCCCGGCGCTCAAAGCTATACCGCAGTACGGATAAGCTCCCAGGAACCAGCAAGTTCAGGAGAACTTCTGGAACGCTCGTAAGTCAATATTTGAGACTTGAACGGGCTTCCTGGACTTAACAGACTCCCTCAACTCTCTTCTGGTGCATCTTTCAAAGGAGGCCAAGGGGCTCTATTTATAGAGTGGAGTTGAGACTTCACCTCTTCTCCTATCCGATGTGGGACTAAAATACCAATACTCAAAAATAGAGTTTGATATTTTAGATCATCCCACAATCAGCATAGAAGTGTGCCAGTCCACGCCTACCCCCGAACACTCCCGTGCATGCACGAGACATCCTGGAGTCCGTGTCCGAGTCCGAGTCCGCATCCGCACAACAAAAATTACTTTCATCCTTGTTGGATTTAATCCTTTTTCCTTCTAGAAAATACTTCCACATGGCACAAACTTGTGCCCACTACACCTCATGTGCACACCTCAACACAAGCAATGCATTATATTGAGATATCACCATTTGGTGTAGCCGATGTGGACTATCTTTTCTAGTCCAAAGGCAAAAAACACCAACAATATTATATATATATATATATTATATATATATATATATTTTTATATATATATATATATATATATATTTTATATATATATATATATTAATATATATTATATTTATATATATAGATATATATATATAAATATATAATAAATATATATATATAGATATATATATATTATATATAAAAATATATATATATATATATATATATATTTTTATATATATATATATATATATATATAAAAAAATATATATATATATATATATATATATATATATATATATATATACATATTATTATATATATAGATATATATATATATATATATATATAAAAATATATTATATATATAATTATATATCTTATATATAATATATATATTTATATATATATATATATATATATGATATGATTTTTGACCGGATTTGTTTCCGGTAGACTTATTTCTGGGTATTACTTGGATGGTTTTACAACTCTTGATGTTTTTTATTTTCTAGACATGGTTATTTATAGACTTGGATGTTTTTGGATGCTATTGCCTAGAATTTTATTATATAGAAATTCAACGGAGGGTTGCTCCGGGTCTCAATGATGTATGTTGGTTGTGTGATTTATTTGTGATAGATATTCATATATTGGTGTGTGATTATATGGTTGTTGGTTTGCGTGAGGTGTGATGCATATTATGATGTTTTGTTTCGGATGTTGTGTACGAATTGGGAATGCTGTATTTTATGTATTTTTTCCAAAAATTTTCCAGTTAGCTACGGACTTGTGACTACCTAGCAACGGAAGGCAACGGCTGCGACGAATATTCCGTCGCTAACTGGAGAATTACCAATTAGCGACGGATGTCGACCGATTATCGACGGGTTATCCGTCGATAAGGTTCTGGAAATATAAAGATTTCCAGAACCTAAGCGATAGATATTCCGTCGCTAAACTGTCGTTCTGCCGTCGAGCATTAGCGATGGGTAACGACGAATTGACGACGGATTTTTGCGTATCATAAACTCTTTGATACGCAGTAACCGACATATTAGCGATGGACTTGTCCGTCGCTAAAAGTAGTATAAAAAACTTTCTGATAATTGATTTGACAAAATTCGTCGGCTAGCCGTCACTAAATGTACGATTCTTGATGATGACAATCCGTCGCTAAGCAGTTGAATGACGACAGCTTAGCGATGGACTTGTTTAGCGACGGCTATTTCTCGATGGATTTTTTTCAGCCAAATTCCGTCGGTTAGCCATCGCTAAGTCGATTTGCCGACGGATATGGCCATCGCTAATTCACTGTATTTTAGTAGTGCACCCCTCCACTTTGATATGGCCGCTCATCAAACCTTCTTGCATCTGAGTCAGGTCCCATTCTGTAAAATGCTTCTCGACCAAGCAAAAGTATATCGAAAGCGGATGTGCCGATCGATCGACGAAACGAACAGAGAGAGACCATCATTCTCAAAATACCAGTTTTTGTTATCTCCAGGAGCTGGTATTTTCCAAGAGCGGTTGATCATCAAAAAGGAACGAAGGTTTCAGCATCTTGATGTGGTCAGAGGGGGGAAGCAACTTTCCCCGGTCCATCATACGGCGAAAGTATATGGGCTGTTGATCTCGTATCATTACTAGTCTCCCTATCAATTGACCTTGGCGATCAGCTATTGAACGGGAGTGATAAGCGCCTCGTCAATATTTATTCTCGAGGCACAAACTGCCGAGTTCAAAAGGGTGTCGCAAAAGAGAGACGTGGACACAGGTACTATATATAAAAACAAGTACGTCAGAAATATGTAAAAAAATTGCAGAAACAAAGGCACTACACCAGCGTCCATGTAGTTATCATTCGCATAATCAGTCGAAAAATATTCGTATATACTTTGTCGAAAGCACTGCAGAGACACTGGCTGTACGAAATATTGACACAGAGTGGGTCGTTACTTTGTAGAAAGTAACAACTCTGCACGTCAGATTAATAAAGCCTAAGAGTCAACGCTCGATATGCATCAACAAACCAAGAAAGTCAAATGTTGATCACACACGTACTGGCAACAGGCGGCCGTATCCCTGCACTGAGACTACTACGTTAGGAGCTTGCTCAGCAACGACGGCTTCGGAGGCCAGCTGCTTCCCTCTGCCCTGTCAAGTGCTCGTCGTGACCTCTCCAACTTGTCTCGCCAACGACATTCTCGTCTATCTCGTGCTCACGGCGGCCAGTCTGGAGCTAGTTGCCGTCCCGCGGGCCTTTTTGGAGCTCGCCGCAGGAGCTTTTGGAGTTCTTGATTTTTTGGGAGCCATAGCAGAAAAAGTTAGGGTTTGAAAGAAGAAGAATACTTTGATGAAAGCTTCAGTGAAAAGAAAAAAAAGCCAGAAAGCTTTCTCCCTCATAACAGACCCTACTTATAGGGAATGGCTACGTCACCAGAAGAAGACAAAATGCTTCGTGATCGAGAAAACTCTTCGGACGTCGTGGGAATGAAAAGTTAAGGTCATGATGACCGTTCCCTAGAAACGAGGAGTTTGATCAAACTTTCAATCAAGCAACGGCTCAACGCATTTAATGCCGAAGGCTAAGCGTGACGACAGCCTGTCGGTAGACATGATGGACATTCGCTTGCAAAGGACACGTGTCATGCTTCTGTTCAAAGTATTTCGAGCTTGACTCATTTCGAAACACATTGAAGGGGGTCATGTAGAAGAATGAAAAAGCACAGACATATCAAACCGAAGTAGTGTTCTCGCTACACAAAGCTTTACAAAAGTGCAGGTACCCGAAAGCGTATACAGAAGATCAGAAACCACAGTTCATAAAGGGTTCTTTCTTAAAACTGCCTATAAGGATCTATTACAGATTCATCATGATTACAAGAAAAGAGCTTCTTTATTTAAAATCATGCCTACAAGGATCTGTTATAGATTCATTATGAAAAGTACTAAAGCTCATAGAGATCTACAAGAGGGTTAATCTTCACAGGCGCCATACAAGGGGTTAATCTTCACAGACGCGTAGTCCCCCTGACGCAGCGCTGTCAGAGCGAGCCACTTCCTGAAGTAGCTATTGGCTCGAGCAAGAACTTAGCCCACAGCACAGGCTATGCCACTGCCATTGAGAAAGGCAGAGCACAACCTTTGGCTCTTCTGATTGACAATCAATCCAAATCCGAAAGCTTGGATCTCGAAGACCTCCAAGATGTTGTTCAGGTTCGAACTCCTCACGTTGAACATACAAGTGCATCTCGAAATCCATAGCCATTCTTCTATAAAGACGTAGCTTCTTTGAATGAAGGGACCCACAACCAACAGTCGACTCATGCAAGGCCAATGGCCGTTCGAAGCTAATTCAGGGATCGAGCATGACGGTGGGAATGTTAGAGACAGAAGACACAACCCTTCAGAAAAGCTTCCATTTATATAGGGTGAGTGTGGTCCAACCCACAGGCCATGTGGCCGTTGGTCAAAGACTCCCAAAATTAATAGGATGAACCTAGAACTCAGCATAATGAACCTCATTTAATAGGTTCATTTTGACTGAATCCTAGGCCACTAACTTCTTGGAATTCTCCAAAATGACGGTGGTAATTAGATAAGAGGATGACCGACTCGTCCATCAAAAGAGTAGTCATTAATTGCTCTTAAACGACTTCGACAGATACTAGCTCCTTCGACTCAGAAGCGCATCCAGCCCAGCGCCCTAGCGTTAACCCAAAGCGCAGTGGCTTCAAAATCGAGTCTACTCGTCGCCCAAAGCGTAGTGGCTCCTGTAAACTGTAAAACCCCTAAATTTCTACTATATTTTTTATTGATTTTGATACTGATTTAAATTTTGTATTGTACGTCGCGTAGTTTTTGTACGTCGCGCACGAAACTTTTTTTCGTAATTGCTCGACGAGTGCGAATATGTACGAGCGTACATATTTTTAGTAAAATATTTTATTTATTATTTATAGTTTCAAAATAATATATATAATTATTTTGCTATCATTACCAAGTTGTTATTTTATTACTAAAAGCCTTCATTTATGCAATTATTAATAATAATTAATATTTTTATTGTATACTAGAAAAAGCATAATTATGAAAATATTATTTGTGCATCATATATAATTATATTATTTATTAGCTTATTTTAAATAATAATATTATTTTCAAAATTATTATTATATTGTATTTTTGGAAAATATATTTCAAAATTATTGTGGCGATTTAATCTTGATTTGAATTTTGGATTTATTTAAATAGTAAAACATTTAAAATTTAAATTATCCTATTAATTTTAAAACAAGAATTTAATTAGATTTAATTTGATTTAAATTGGATATTTAATTAAAAATTTGGATTTGATTATTGATTTAAATCTAATTGGGTTTTAAATAGTCCTAGTCCATATCCAATTGGGAATTCCCATATCCTATAAATAGGCAGGTACTCCTCCATAAATTCTATTCTTCCACAAATTTTCCACCACAGAAGTGAGTGCATCGTGTCCATGACCGTGTCCGTGTCCCATCCACTATGTGTTTTATTGTACAAATACATTACTCCACCCCGGGTCTGACAGATCCGAACCTCCGTCCCCGTCGTGTCGGACACACCCGACACGACTCATCCAAACTCAAACCCACATCCTAACCGCTACCCTACCCGTCGGCCCCTACTGTTCGCCTTGCCGAACCTCGGCCACATCCAACCCCATTTCCTTTTCGCAGAGCCGCAAGTCTCCGGTCACCGAAGCCATCGCCTCACCACCTTCACTACTAGCCCGGCAACACAGCCTACCAATGTCAGCCCCGCTCACCACAACCATCACCCCCGACCCTCACCAAACTGCCACCCTCTGTCCAATCTCAGACCAGTCCGACCCGACCATCATCCTCCACCGCGGCAACCACGCGGCAGCCCAAACCCCCAAAATTTCTAAAAGAAAACCTAAACTAAAACCATCGCCACCGCGACCATCTTCCTTCTCGCCACGACCAAAATCCTTCGACCACACCGCCACCAGCATACCATCGCCCTCGCCATCACCGGCACCGTGGCCGAGCGCCACCACCGCAATATCGAAACCCACCACCACCCGCCACCAAGAAAGGAAAAGAAAACCCAAAAATCCAACGCACAGCCCTCACCTGATCGCCGGCTGCCGCCCGTAGCCTCGCCACCGATGAGCCGCCCCATGCCACTCTGTCCACCATGACCCTAGGGACGCGCAGCCACCGAGCTTCCGCTCTCTCTCCGCCGCGCTTAAACCATTCACCGTGCCCGGTGCCGGCGAATCGCCTCCGTCGCTGGAGCGGTGATGCTCCGCCGAGACCCCTCTCTGAGCCGCGCGTGCGCCGCTCTTGCCGCATGCTTCCGACCACCGAGCCCCGGCGAGATCTCCGCCTTTCCCCATCTCTCTCCTCCGCCTAGCCCAGCACGCCGGCCGGCCGATTCCCTTCGCGCGCCGCCTCACTTCCCCGATCAGCCTCTCGCACCTCTCTCTCCTTCACCCCCTTCTCCGTTCACCTCTCCCACAGCCGGCGACAACCCCTTCCCTTCCTTCTCATCCGTCCCGCCACCTTGAGAACTCCGCCGCCCCTTTCCCCAAAACCCTCCGCTTCCGCCGCCTCACTCCGCTCCTCTCTCTCTTTTCTTTTCTTGTCCCTTTCTTTTTTTGGAAGAGCAGCAGTCGAATGACTGCTGCAGTAGTTGTATTTGTTATTAATTAAATTTTATTATTTATTTATTATTCATTTAAGTTTTTCTGTTGATGTTTGATTTTGGTGTTGTTTTGTCTTCCTTCTGCTTAGTGTTTAATCAGTATTATTATTAATATATTATTATTATTGTTATTATTATTATTATTTTATTATTATTGCTGTTGATGTTGTTATTTTAATTATGTGATTTTTATTAAGTTCTTTGTTATACAGTATGTAAGGGTGGTTGAAAAATACTTTGATGATATTTATTATTATTATTATCATTATTAGTGTTGTACTAATAGCACTAAGTATTATACTATTTTTATTAACTATATATATGGTAGATAATTTCTATAACAAATTTTGGACTAGGATAGATGGATGTAATATTTTTTGTCTAGTTAAATAAATTATTTGACTAAACTATAGTTTTACAAAATATAGGTTTTAGCCTTAAATAATTTCTAGAAGTATTTGTTTTCACTTAAAATATTTTGATAAGTTTTAGCCTAAAATATTATTTCTTGACAAAACTTGGAGTTTTTGCCCTAAAAAGCATTTATGGATTTTCCAGTGATTTAAAACTCTATTTTTCAAGTATATAAAATAATAGTTTTGTAAAATTTTATATATTTTATTTATCTAAAATTTCTTCGATTTCCTCCAGTCTGTGACTAAAATTCCTTTTATCCTATTTCCTTAACCATTCAAGTCTACCTTATGTCAACCCTAACTAATTTGACCGTCCTGCACCCAATAGAACTGTCCGTGCCACCATCCGAGGTCACCTTGTATAGTCGTTGCACCGAAGTCACAGTTCATGCCAGCTTGATCATTGCAGTACACCAGGCGTCCTACCAGGCAAGACACCTTGCCATTTGCTGTTTAATTATTTTAGCTCATATTTCATGCATGTTCATTATTTTTTTTATGTAAAATAAACTGTGATACATGGCATAACCTGTTAGAATTTACTGTTCAGTTTCTTGCTATGTATTATTTTCTTACTCATTAAACCTAGATTTAAGGGACCACCTTGTGTGTTGCATACATAGGCCTTGACACATTTATACCACGTTGTTGTGAGTCATATATAGGACTCGGACATACGTGATTGGCTGACCACCAGTACGTATAAGCCGTGCGTTAGGAAATAACTGCTATTAGAATGCATGCTAGAAGACTTAGCAGTTATGAGTTGGCATTGGGCGGGGAGAACATGATTGGAAGTTGACTACCACCCTATCTATCGTAGACTCGCTCGCTACTGAGGAACGATAGTAGACTATATGCTATAGACTCGTTCGGTACTGAGGAATAGTATATGGTGTTGTGACTCGCTACTGAGGTACTGCATTGGTATTGACCGGGTAGTCATTCGATCATGAATTATTCTTAACTATATTCACTTAGAACGGTTAGGCTACCTTTATCCGTTAGGTATGAGTACTCATGGTTTGGGTACTTATATCTGACCGTGGCTTGGAACAATAACTTATCACGGATTAGTTCGTCACATCTTGTCCTTGTTTGGTTGTAGGTGTGACTTACTACTTCGATGAGAAGGTATTGAACCTTGTTGGGGTCCGGATACTATATTGGATTCATAGCATGGAAAGATACGTCATTGTGAATTAGTTTACCATCTCCTGTCCTTGTTTGGTTGGGGAGGTGGTACGCTCGTTCAATAGGTACGTATTGGACTATGTTATAATCCAAGTTGACTTATTTATTTGAGCAATATTTATTCAGTTTATGTGGCATGATATTATGTGTCTTGTTACGTCCCTCTGAGGACCTGGTTATCTCTCCAGGTGTGTGCTCTTGTCTTTCGCAGGTGTTCTACCTCTTTGGTGTTGTTTTGTCTTCCTTCTGCTTAGTGTTTAATCAGTATTATTATTATTATTAATATTATTATTATTATTATTATTATTATTATTATTGTTATTATTATTATTTTTATTATTATTGCTGTTGATGTTGTTATTTTAATTATGTGATTTTTATTAAGTTCTTTGTTATACAGTATGTAAGGGTGGTTGAAAAATACTTTGATGATATTTATTATTATTATTATCTTTATTAGTGTTGTACTAATAGCACTAAGTATTATACTATTTTTATTAACTATATATATGGTAGATAATTTCTATAACAAAATTTTGGACTAGGATAGATGGCTGTAATATTTTTTGTCTAGTTAAATAAATTATTTGACTAAATTATAGTTTTACAAAATATAGGTTTTAGCCTTAAATAATTTCTAGAAGTATTTTGTTTTCACTTAAAATATTTTGATAAGTTTTAGCCTAAAATATTATTTCTTGACAAAACTTGGAGTTTTTGCCCTAAAAAGCATTTATGGATTTTCCAGTGATTTAAAACTCTATTTTTCAAGTATATAAAAATAATAGTTTTTGTAAAATTTTATATATTTTATTTATCTAAAATTTCTTCGATTTCCTCCAGTCCGTGACTAAATTCCTTTTATCCTATTTCCTTCACCAATTCAAGTCTACCTTATGTCAACCCTAACTAATTTGACCGTCCTGGACCCAATGGAACTGTCCGTGCCACCACCCAAGGTCACCTTGTATAGTCGTTGCACCGAAGTCACAGTTCATGTTAGCTTGATCATTGCAGTACAACAGGCATCCTACCAGGCAAGACACCTTGCCATTTGCTGTTTAATTATTTTAGCTCATATTCATGTATGTTCATTATTTTCTTTATGCAAAATAAACTGTGATACATGGCATAACCTGTTAGAATTTACTGTTCAGTTTCTTGCTATGTATTATTTTCTTACACATTAAACCTAGATTTAAGGGACCACCTTGTGTGTTGCATACATAGGCCTTGACACATTTATACCACGTTGTTGTGAGTCATATATAGGACTCGGACATGTGTGATTGGCTGGCCACCAGTACGTATAAGCCATGCGTTAGGAAATAACTGCTATTAGAATTGCATGCTAGAAGACTTAGCAGTTATGAGTTGGCATTGGGCGGGAAGAACATGATTGGAAGTTGACTACCACCCTATCTATCGTAGACTCGCTCGCTACTGAGGAACGATAGGTAGATTATATGCTATAGACTCGCTCGGTACTGAGGAATAGTATATGGTGTTGTGACTCGCTACTAAGGCACTGTATTGGTATTGACCCGGGTAGTCATGCGACAATGAATTATTCTTAACTACATTTACTTAGAACGGTTAGGCTACCTTTATCCGTTAGGTATGAGTACTCATGGTTTGGGTACTTATATCTGACCGTGGCTTGGAACAATAACTTGTCGTGGATTAGTTTGTCACATCTTGTCCTTGTTTGGTTGTAGGTGTGACTTACTACTTCGATGAGAAGGTATTGAACCTTGTTGGGGTCCGGATACCATACTGGATTCATAGCATGGAAAGATACGTCATTGTGAATTAGTTTACCATCTCCTGTCCTTGTTTGGTTTGGGAGGTGGTACGCTCGTTCAATAGGTACGTATTGGACTATGTTATAATCCAAGTTGACTTATTTATTTGAGCAATATTTATTCAGTTTATGTGGCATGATATTATGTGTCTTGTTACGTCCCTCTGAGGACCTGGTTATCTCTCCAGGTGTGTGCTCTTGTCTTTCACAGGTGTTCTACCTCTAGCCGTGATCATTACTATTCTTCGAGGATGATTGCACTTGGATCGTCTTCGCTTCACTCGCCACTCATTTCATTTTTATGTATTTTATTTCTTTATTTTATTGGTAGTGGATTTGTCTTCGCCCAACATATTATATCAAGACAATTCATTCTTATTATATGATATCTTTTATTCATTTATTTTGTGTAGATGAGATTAGTTATGGTTCTACTGCATTTTACAGCTTATATATTCATATGAAGTTTCTATATATTGGGGTGTACTTCATATGAATACAGCTGGCATATCTACGTTCCTAGTCCTACGTATTTTGGGACTGGGACGTTACATATTTTTGTGGTGGCCCATACAGGTCAAGATAAATTGTTTGGTTACTTTACCGTACCAAGCAAGCTTGCGAATAGGATTAGAAGTCTAGGATCTCATCCACATACTTGACCTCTTTTCTAGATTTTATC
The DNA here is from genome assembly GCA_029216955.1 of Iris pallida. NCBI lineage: Eukaryota > Viridiplantae > Streptophyta > Magnoliopsida > Asparagales > Iridaceae > Iris > Iris pallida. Next base: position 12,417 of record JANAVB010027987.1, read on the forward strand.
TACCGTTTGACTCATCAATTACATCTTGCTTGATTCCTTCCATCCCTATTCTTATCTTCCCTTCGTGCTTGCTAGAGATTGACCCTACTAGTAAGATATCCCAAACATCCTTAGCTTAATTCTTTAAGTTGGGTAAAATACCCCACGACTTGACACACCATTGACCATTAAGGAAATACCAATAGTACTATCTAGACCATAGAGACTAGAGAAATTTAACCCATTTGGTCAATCAAGCCTTGGTCAATAAAACCGTAGAATGATGGTATAGGAATAAACAAGACTTGGATACTTATGACTCTTAGACTATTCATATTTGTTCTTTATTTCAATCTTAATCTCGTACCTATATTTTTACTATCTAGACTAATGATGCTAATGTAGCCTAGTTTTTGCAAGCTCAAATCTTTATCAAGCTTGTTCATGACATATGTTATTGGAAGAATTCCCACTAACATATTGTCTAATCAGAACCGGTGCATAATGGTCTGATCAACCAAGTGCACTTTGGTTCGCCTTTTATTTATATATCAATCTACGTGGATGTGATGTAGTTAAACTTACCCCCATAGAATCCCATCCACGACAGCCTTGACAATTCCTTTGAAATTATTCGATCGTCCTTGAATCACGTATTCGTATTCGATAACGTCTCCTTCGAACTCTATATTACTTCGCCCTCACCTATTTTAGAAGGACGAAAGCGTTGTACTAGAACTTCCTCTAGCCATCCTATCGATTATGACCATACCGTATTATTTTTCTATGATCTAGATCGCGATTTCTTACGACATGATTTTGTTATCGATTGTTCCCTATCGATACCCCCTTGTGTCTTCTCACCCCCTACTAATTCTTAATTTTGAGGACAAAATTCTTTTAAGTTGGGTAGGATGTAAAACCCCTAAATTCTACTATATTTTTGTTTTATTGATTTTGATACTGATTTAAAATTTTGTATTGTACGTCGCGCACGAAACTTTATTTTTCGTAATTGCACGACGAGTACGAATATGTGCGAGCGTACATATTTTTAGAAAAATATTTTATTTATTATTTTGTAGTTTCAAAATAATATACATAATAATTATTTTGCTATCATTACCAAGTTATTATTTTCTTTACTAAAAGCCTTCATTTATGCAATTATTAATAATAATTAATATTTTTATTATATACTAGAAAAAGCATAATTATGAAAACATTATTTGTGCATACATATATAATTGTAATTATTTATTAGTTTATTTTAAATAATAATATAATTTTTGAAATTATTATTATATTATATTTTTGGAAAATATATTTTGAAATTATTGTGGCGATTTAAATCTTGATTTGAATTTATGGATTTATTTAAATAGTGAAACATTTGAAATTTGAATTATCCCATTGATTTTAAACCAAGAATTTAATTAGATTTAATTTGATTTAAATTGGATATTTAATTTGAAATTTGGATTTGATTATTGATTTAAATCTAATTAGGTTTTAAATAGTTCTAGTCCATATCCAATTGGGAATTCCCACATCCTATAAATAGGCAGGTACTCCTCCATAAATTTCTATTCTTCCATAAATTTTTCACCACAGAAGTGAGTGCATCGTGTCCATGACCGTGTCCGTGTCCCATCCACTATGTGTTTCATTGTACAAATACATTACTCCACCCCGGGTCCGACAGATCCGAACCTCCGTCCCCGTCTTGTCAGACACATCCGACACGACTCATCCAAACTCAAACCCACATCTTAACCGCTACCCGACCCGTCGGCCCCTACTGCTCGCCTTGTCGAACCCTGGCCACATCCAACCCCATCTCCTTTTCGCCGAGCCGCAAGTCTCGGGTCACCGAAGCCATCGCCTCACCACCTTCACTACTAGCCCGGCAACCCAGCCTACCAATGTCAGCCCCGCTCACCACAACCATCATCCCCGACCCTCACCAAACTGCCATCCTCTGTCCAATCTCAGACCAGTCCGACCCGACCATCATCCTCCACCTCGGCAACCAAGCGGCAGCCCAAACCCCCAAAATTTCCTAAAAGAAAACCTAAACTAAAACCGCCGCCACCGCGACCAGTCTCCTCGCCACGACCAAAATCCTCCGACCACACCGCCACCAGCATACCATCGCCCTCGCCATCACCGGCCACCATGGCCGAGCGCTACCACCGCAATATCGAAACCCACCACCACCGCCACCAAGAAAGGTAAAGAAAACCCAAAAATCTAACGCACACCCCTCACCTGACCGCCGCCCGCCGCCCGTAGCCTCGCCGCCGATGAGCCGCCCCATGCCACTCTGTCCTCCGTGACCCTAGGGACGCGCAGCCACCGAGCTTTCGCTCTCTCTCCGCCGCGCTTAAACCAGTCACCGTGCCCCGTGGCGGCGAACCGCCTCCGTCGCTGGAGCGGTGATGCTCCGCCGAGACCCCTCTCTGAGCCGCGCGTGCGCCGCTCTTGCCGCGCGCCTCTGACCATCGAGCCCCGGCGAGATCTTCGCCTTTCCCCATCTCTCTCCTCCGCCTAGCCCAGCACGCCGCCGGCCGATTCCCTTCGGCGCGCCGCCTCACTTCCCCGATCAGCCTCCCGTACCTCTCTCTCCTTCCGCTCCCTTCTCCGTTCACCTCTTCCACAGCCGGCGACAGCCCCTTCCCTTCCTTCTCATCCGTCCTGCCGCCTTGAGAACTCCGCCGCCCCTTTTCCCAAAACCCTCCGCTTCCGTCGCCTCACTCCGCTCCTCTCTCTCTCTTTCCCTTTCTTGTCTCTTTCTTTTTTTGGAAGAGCAGCAGTCGAATGACTGCTACAGTAGTTGTATTTGTTATTAATTAAATTTTTATTATTTATTTTATTATTCATTTAAGTGTTTCTGTTGATGTTTGATTTTGGTATTGTTTTGTCTTCCTTCTGCTTAGTGTTTAATCAGTATTATATTATTATTAATATTATTATTATTATTATTATTATTGTTATTATTATTATTTTTATTATTATTGCTGTTGATGTTGTTATTTTAATTATGTGATTTTTATTAAGTTCTTTGTTATACAGTATGTAAGGGTGGTTGAAAAATACTTTAATGATATTTATTATTATTATTATCTTTATTAGTGTTGTACTAATAGCACTAAGTATTATACTATTTTTATTAACTATATATATGGTAGATAATTTCTATAACAAAATTTTGGACTAGGATAGATGGCTGTAATATTTTTTGTCTAGTTAAATAAATTATTTGACTAAACTATAGTTTTACAAAATATTGGTTTTAGCCTTAAATAATTTCTAGAAGTATTTTGTTTTCACTTAAAATATTTTGATAAGTTTTAGCCTAAAATATTATTTCTTGACAAAACTTGGAGTTTTTGCCCTAAAAAGCATTAATGGATTTTCCAGTGATTTAAAACTCTATTTTTCAAGTATATAAAAATAATAGTTTTGTAAATTTTATATATTTTATTTATCTAAAATTTCTTCGATTTCCTCCAGTCCGTGACTAAAATTCCTTTTATCCTATTTCCTTCACCAATTCAAGTCTACCTTATGTCAACCTAACTAATTTGACCGTCCTGGACCCAATGGAACTGTCCGTGCCACCACCCGAGGTCACCTTGTATAGTCGTTGCACCGAAGTCACAGTTCATGTTAGCTTGATCATTGTAGTACAACATGCATCCTACCAGGCAAGACACCTTGCCATTTGCTGTTTAATTATTTTAGCTCATATTTCATGTATGTTCATTATTTTCTTTATGCAAAATAAACTGTGATACATGGCATAACCTGTTAGAATTTACTGTTCAGTTTCTTGCTGTGTATTATTTTCTTACACATTAAACCTAGATTTAAGGGACCACCTTGTGTGTTGCATACATAGGCCTTGACACAATTATACCACGTTGTTGTGAGTCACATATAGGACTCGGACATGTGTGATTGGCTGGCCACCAGTACGTATAAGCCGTACGTTAGGAAATAACTGCTATTAGAATTGCATGCTAGAAGACTTAGCAGTTATGAGTTGGCATTGGGCGGGGAGAACATGATTGGAAGTTGACTACCACCCTATCTATCGTAGACTCGCTCGCTACTGAGGAACGATAGGTAGATTATATGCTATAGACTCGCTCGGTACTGAGGAATAGTATATGGTGTTGTGACTCGCTACTAAGGCACTGCATTGGTATTGACCGGGTAGTCATGCGACCATGAATTATTCTTAACTACATTTACTTAGAACGGTTAGGCTACTTTTATCCGTTAGGTATGAGTACTCATGGTTTGGGTACTTATATCTGACCGTGGCTTGGAACAATAACTTGTCGCGGATTAGTTCGTCACATCTTGTCCTTGTTTGGTTGTAGGTGTGACTTACTACTTCGATGAGAAGGTATTGAACCTTGTTGGGGTCCGGATACCATATTGGATTCATAGCATGGAAAGATACATCATCATGAATTAGTTTACCATCTTCTGTCCTTGTTTGGTTGGATAAGTGGTACGCTCGTTCAATAGGTGCGTATTGGACTATGTTATAATCCAAGTTGACTTATTTATTTAAGCAATATTTATTCAGTTTATGTGGCATGATATTATGTGTCTTGTTACGTCTCTCTGAGGACCTGGTTATCTCTCCAGGTGGTGCTCTTGTCTTTCGCAGGTGTTCTAGCTCTAGCCGTGATCATTGCTATTCTTCGAGGATGGTTGCACTTGGATCGTCTTCGCTTCGCTCGCCAGTCATTTCATTTTCTATGTATTTATTCCTTATTTTGTTGGTAGTGGATTTGTCTCCGCCCAACATATTATATCAAGACAATTCATTCTTATTATATGATATCTTTTATTCATTTGTTTTGTGTGGATGAGATTAGTTATGGTTCTACTGCATTTTACAGCTTATGTATTCATATGAAGTTTCCATATTTGGGGTGTACTTCATATGAATACAGCTGGCATGTCTACGTTCCTAGTCCTACGTATTTTGGGACTGGGGCGTTACAAAACCCCCAAAATTTTTGAGGATTTTATTTTTATTTAATGTATTTTACAATTTTTTTTTTGTTTATTGGATTTTTAATTTATATTTTGCTAATATTTTGGTAGCAGGTTAAATGCTACATTATATATACAAATTTTTTTTTTACAAGTTTATCTACTAAATAGTTCCAAAATATTTATTTTACTTTGAAAATTATAGGAAATTTTTACTATATTTATTTTTAATTTTTCAAGATTTGATTGATTACTAAAATGCTTTATTTTTAACAAATAATTTTTTTCTAATATTAATAGTAGCAGGTTATTGCTACATTATATGTAGCTAATAGGTTTTATGGTTCAAATTATTCGTAAAATGTTTTAGACATATTTTTATGAATTTTATAAATTGTTATAAATTATTTAGGATGTATTAGTGTATATTGATATATATATATATATATATATATATATATATATATATCTATATATATATATATATATATATATATATATATATATATATATATATATATATGTGTGTGTAAATAGAGAAAGAAAAAAAAACTTTTAAACCGTGAACATTGATCGGCACTGTTCACTCATCACCCTCCCCTCAATGAGCTTGGGTTAAACAGAACTGAAGTTCTGTTGAAAAAAAATGATGGAGATAATTCATTTTAATTCAAATCTCGATCAAATGTGATAGAATCTTCTCCAGATTAAACCTTACTTTGTTCTCCTCTGATCTAACCCAATCCCAACTCAAAAATCGATATTTATTCGATGGGAATTCGGTTTAAAATCAGTAGAAAAAATAGGTATATATATCGATAAAACAAAATTTTGTAAAGGATTCGATCCCCGAAGACCGCACATCATCTCGTTCTCCAAACTATCTGTTTGCCATTGATTATAAAAGAACAGAAAAATTTTATGGGAGGACTGGACTTTTACTTCACAATACAAACTCGCTCGTACAAAGAGAGCCTAGGAACAAAGCATAGGAAAAGCAATCTAAGTATAATTGTTTAGTTTTTTCTGGGGGATGACGGTAGAGGCTCGGGAGAGTGTTATCAACTCAGCCTTACTCCTTGGACGATCGGACGTCACTTCGGCTCTGGTGAAGAAATGCTCTTGCTGGATGCTCTTTGCTCTACACCTCTCTCTCTGTGTCTCCGCCGCTCTCTGTCCAGTCTTTTGCAAGGGAATGACACCTTGCTATTTATAGGACTTTGTGATAAGTAGGGTGTACAGTAATTGCTCCTTGAAAAGTGGGCGGTTAGGGATTTGGTTAAGATTAGCCTTGATCTTGTTTTTTGAAAATCAATCTGGGCTATTCTGTTGATTGTAACAAATCTGCATTGTTTGTTGGAAATTGATCCGGGCAGTTATATTGATTGCAATAAATCTGCATTGTGATGATTTGTTGATAGTAGTAAATCCGAGTGGATAAGTCTTGGTCAATCTTCTGCCGCGTGTTCCAACCGCCATTATGCTGAGAGTCGTATGAACGCGGGTGAATAAGTCTTAGTCGATCTTCTGCCACTTATCCCAACTGCCATTATGCTGCGAGCCGCATAGACGGGGCATCCTGGCAGAGCGGCATGAGTGTGGCCCCGACTATCGAGCCGTATGAAGGTGGCAGCCGCATGTGAGTGACAGCCGCATAAGAGTGAACCCCAACTGAACCGTACAAGGGTGGCCCCCACAATCCGAGCCGCATGAGAGTGGCAGCCGCATGTGGGTGGCCTCTAACTGAACTACATAAGGGTAGTCCCCACAATCCGAGCTGCATGAGGGTGGCAACCGCATAAGGGTGAACCCCCAACTGTACCGCATAAAGATGGTCTGGGCGGTCCGTATAGGGAGCTTCTTTGGACTTTGTGGACTGTGCCAGCTGTCTCAGAGTTTTTTTCGTCTTTTGAGGGGCTTGACGCGTCTCCTCATTATGTCAGAGTCGTCAGAGCTGTCACTTTATGTCAGAGCATTAAATGGCCAGTTGCAAGAAGTAATTATAGCCAGCTGTCATCGGCATGTTTTGAGCCGCATGAGGCCACGTGGCTCTTCCTGAGCCGCATAAAGTCTCTGAGCCACATGCGACTCTCTGGATCTTTTCGAGCCGCATAAGATTCTTCGAGCTTTTGAGCCGCAAGTTGAGTCTGGGCCGCATATGAATTATTATTCTTTTTCATGCTTCTACAAGACTCCCTTCAAAGTTTTCAATTTTGCAAAAATTAAAATACTTTGAATTAGAAGCATGCCCACGTAATCTCTTCATGCCGCATAGACTTCTCTGACCGTATAGGATTTTCTAGCCGCATGGTTTGCTCTGGCCGCATGGAATTCTCTAGCCGCATGGAATTCTCTAGCCGCATGGGCTTCTTTGGCCGCATGTAGCTCTACCTGCCACGTAGGCGTCTCATTAATTGCTCTTGATTTATTTTAATTTAAAGTCGTCTTTTGGGTGGGATCCCAAGAGTCGGCATTAAATATTTGGATTTGCTTTGATCGATCTTTTGCATGGGAGGGGATAAGATCCCAAGAGTCGGTTTTGTCTTCTAGGCGGCACATAATCCGAAGAGACTATTGGTCCACGTGCCCCCCTGTCTGCCTATAAATATGAGTAATTTTTAGATAGAGACTCTTACTCTCTCTTCTTGTTCAAGCCTTTCTTGCCCTAGCTGCCGTTTTCTTATCCTTTGATCATCGATGGCTCCCAAGACTTCTAAGGCTTCCTCTGCGGCGAAAGGTAAAGGAGCGGCTTTCCTCGTCGACTGCGGTACCCACAGTCCATCCTGATGTTCACCCTGCCATTGCTGGTAAGAATGTTGGAAGAAATTGCATAAACTAAAAACCCTAACCATCATGGCCACACCACATGTTTTATGCGCGGGCTTTCTTCGTCTTCATTGAACTGTTCACATTTATTGTACTGTACGTACCGCATGTACATCTCATGTCCGAGCCGCATGGGGGTATGCCCCATGTTTGAACCGCATGAGAGTCGTCTCATGGCCGCATAAGCAATGGACCACATGAGGACCCACAGAATAGGACCGCATAAGTCCCTCTGAACTGAGCCGCGTAAACCCCACAAAACAGGGCCGCATAAGCTTCCTTTGAACTGAGCCGCATGAGGCCACGCTAAGCAGAACCGCATAAGATCATTTGAACTGGGCCGTATGAGACCATGCTAAGCAGAACCGCATAAGCTCATTTGAACTGGGCCGCATGAGACCGCGCTAAGCAGAACCATATAAGCTTATTTGAACTGGGCCGCATCAAATCAGAGCCGCATAAGCTCTTCTAAACCGTATCGCCTGAACACTCGATAAACCGAGCCGTATAAGCTCACTTGTACTGGGCCGCATGAGGCCTCGCCAAAATAGAGCCGCATAAGCCCCCTTTTTTAATTGTGCTGCATAAGGACCCACCTAATTAGAGCCGCATAAGCCCAGAAATACTAAGTAGTTTTACCTGGCCATCTTCTAACTAGTTTTTTTTGTCTTTTTCAGTGAATCTGCTAGTCAATCCTGCGGGAGAGCCCTTGGTGGGTTCAGCCCAATCTGCTGTGGGTGTGCGGTTCGACCACATAGTCCAGTATGTGGTGAACCAGATTCCCAAAGACGAGCCTATGAAGAGGCTGAATGCTATCAAGAACCAGTCCTTCTACTTTCTCTGTGCCATGATGAACTCGGGGCAATTGGGGAGAGAATTCCTGAAGCCTGCATTCCTCTTTCAGGATGTCTTGACTGTGAAGAACCCCCAATTTCTGGATATATCTGAGAGTTGGAGCTTTACTTCTGATGGGATGGCGATCCATATTTCTCAGATAGAGCGTCATTTTCTGCTGTCGTGGTTTAACATGCTGCTGATGGACAGAAAGATGGTAGACTCCTTAACTCTGAGCCAGTCGGGGATGTTTGTGGGTAACATCCACTATAACAGAAACTTGGGGTCAGTGTATGCGGGCAAGGTATCGGTTAGTTGCTATGTGATGGGGTTGGCCCCGGGTACCTTCTCGAATGTGCAGGGTCCCAATTTTAAGTTCTCTCAAGCTGACACTTTTCTGAAACAACTTGCTCGGAAGGGGTCCTATCCAGTTGGCCGGTTGGCGCTGTTGAACTGGATAAACCCTATCCCTTCGTGGGCCAATTTGACCACATAGATTCTGCGGTAGTATGAGACTTCTTCGTGAGATCGGCCTCTATCACGCCATTCGGGGTACCTGTCACGGTCTATCCATGAATAAGATGCTGTTCATGGCTCTCCTGGAGATGTACAACCGACGGACGGAAACCTTCTTTACGCCTGGAGGGGAGATGGGACTCGTCCTCCACGAGATGCATGCAGTTTCCAAGCTATCCTGGGGGAAAAAGTCTTTGAAGTGTATACCCCAACGAACGAAGAGTTCGAGGATTTGGATCGACGGTTCCCGAGTTTTGTTGCCGTATACAGGGAACTACTATGTCATCACAGCACCTGCCACCAGACATCCATCAAGAAGGATGGTAGCTCGGAAGGGAACCTTTCTCACACCCGGACATGGCTCACACACCTTTTTACGCTAGATGCCTCAGGCCAAATTTCTCCTCGAAATCCTCAAACCCAGGAGAAAGTATAGGACATGGTGTTGAGTGCCAAGAGATCGAGGGCCACGGGCGACAGATTTGGGAGTCAAACTGACTCCTTCAGTTTTTTTATCTAGGTACTCAGCAGCTGTCAGAGAAGGCACTCCTGGCAGGGTTCCTGATGGTGTGGCTGCGGAACTGCGTGGTCTCGGAAGGGGCTGGTTCTATTGAGAGGATCAGCCGTAACTTTATCCTCCCTGCTGTGAAGCTGGTCTTTGGGGCCAGACTAGCTCTTTTTTTGGCCATGGTTTGCAGCATACACCATAGCCTCCGCGTCTTCTCGTCCAAGGTCATCGCCCGTGACATGGCGAAGGAGTTTGAATGTATTGAAATGTCCTATCATTATCTGATGGGGTGGTTGTTGATGCACTACCGGTCTTTGATGAGACCTGGCGCAGAAGACGGCGTAACGCTGATGATGCTTTCATCTTCCAATATCACCATCAGCCCTGGGAGTGCAGCACTATGCCAGCCTGTCGGAGGGCGCTGGCAAGAGTGGACAGATACAAATTTTTTGTGTCTGTTCCTCGTTTTACCGATAAAGAAGTGAGGGGCGTACCTATTGATGGCACCGGACCTCCTCACCTCTTGCCTGAGAAGATGCTCCTTTGGTTGCGTAACATCCGTCCTGCGCACCTAGTATACCGCAACCGTAACACTGTCTACTTGGAACCTTACTTGCCCAGTAGGTTCTCCTGACAGTTTGGGTATAGTCAGCTACTCTTGGACAGTCCCAGCTCTTTTCTGGGTTTTGAAGGTAGCATCCTCGATGGCATCAGGGCCTGGCACTATTATCATATGGTTTATACTCGTACCAACTTCTCAGTTCCTGATGTTGAGGTGCCGGGGAAGATCTTGTATTTGGCAGCTCCATACCATGTCACAGCGAGTAAGCCTCCTGTTGGCTTTGACCCGAGTACCAGCTTCATTGTTGGTACAGGCTTGGTGGAAAAGCCCCAGGGGTCCAAGGCGAGGAAGAAGAGGAAGAACACGGTCGCTGTGTCAGACTCGGAGTCTGCCAACGCGGACAAAGAGGATGACGAGCATGATACCGATAACTCTCTCCTTTTTGCAGATGAGGTGGTGGCGGATCAGCCGCCGTTGCGCCGAGTTCTTCCCGCAAGCGAAGCAGGCATGAGTCTACTGCTGGCGGCATATCGTACTCCGTGAAACGGGCTGCGGTTAAGCCTCGCCGGCTGCTCATTAAGGAAAAGAGGCGAGGATATGGACGCAGTTTCGGAGGTGAATTGAACTACAACCATTTTCTTCTTTAGCCCTTCTTTTGAATTATGACCTAATCATTTTCTTTTCTTTGTAGGCGTCAGAAGAATCGGACTATCGAGAATCGACCCCTGTCTCTGAAGTCGACCCGGTCCTGACCACTTTGATTAGTGACATGTGCACCGAGATTATTTTGTCGGGGTTCTCCCGACGGCGGTGGAGGTTCCTTCAGTTGTTGACATCCCAACCCAGAGCGACGTGGAATCTGAACCCATCCCGGATACTGCTAAAGCTCAGCCGGGTGACCTGATCCAGTTGCATCTCCTTCCGGGGTGGCTGGGGCAGAAGAACCCGCTGAATTCGGCTTGGATGTCGCTGGTGAAGAGGCTACGACAGCTGTGAGCGAACCTTAGTTTCAACAACTCCCCCTGGTAAGATAAGCCAAGTCTTGACTAGTGAGGAGGTTCATCTGCTCTATCATCACATCCTTCGAGTTAAGCTGATTGATGGTCGCTCTGGACATACAGGTCCTACTCCTTTACTGCCCACGACGGACATTATCAGGGTAGAGTTCGCCAGAGAGAGTGTGCCTCATCCTCCTCCATCTTACATTGAGGGACCTCCCGCTGAATCGAGTTCGGGAGAGCAGACGACGGAACGGCCGGGGCGGAAAGAAATAGTTCCCGCCCTTTCCTCTGTTCATGTGGCTCCTGGGGTCGACCTTTCCGACCTGCCGAGTCTCCAGACCCTTCGGGCTGCGAAGGAGGAATTAGCCGCTCTTCAAGCGTCTTTTCGCTCGGAACTTGTTTCCCTTGTGGCAGGGGCATCAAGTTCTGGTGCATCTTCTTCGACACTGCCAGCTACTCTTCCTTTGATGCCATCTTCTACGGAAGTTCTGGATGAAGCGTCAAAGGATGTGGTTGACAGTTTCTACCGCCACCTGAGGCGAGGAATTGAGGCTGCGATAGAGGGGGGACCTCTTTTGTCTTGGCCCGTTAATACGCCCGGGGCCAGATTGAAATCCTTAGAACCCTCCCCGACGGGCAGGAATAGTTGAGCTCCTGGAGCCCAAATTGCTAGAGGCTGATCAGCTTGTGGCCCAGTTTCAAGTGCTGTGGTAAGTTGATCTGTCTGCAGCAATAGATCAAGAGCGTGCCTTCCTCATAACTGCCATAGAGAAGGTAAAGGTTGCTTGGGATATGGCCAAGCCGATTAAATGGGGGACCTCCACCACATGTCTCTGCAGTATGATCAGTTGAGCTGCAGGGGTGAGGATAGCATGGCTCAGGAAGCGGCCGCCTCCCGTGGGGTAATTGATACGAGAGAGCAGATCCTCGAACTTCAGAGGAAACTGACTTTCTTGGAATCTGAGCTCGAGGCCGCCCGCACGGATAAGGAGCTGATTATTCAGGAAGCCGACAAGGTCACTTGAGCTTCTGCTGGCTTGGAGCGTGCTCTGGAGAGGCTTGAAGATGGTTGGCGGGCTCACGAGCATCTGGAGGATGCGGAACGACTGACTTAGGAGGTCGAGCACCGAGCCAAGCAGCGGTTTGAGCGGTCGACTGCCTTGCTGAGGGACCGTCTCAGAGAATTATGTGTCGTCAAACCATAGTCGACCTTTTTTTATTTTTGTTCTTTCTTTTTTGAGAGGGACGTGGTCCCATAACATGTAGTCCCTTTGACTTTCAAATAAAAGAGCATGTTTTATTTTACCCTTCATTTGTATTGCTTGTTGCGTTTATGGTGTCACGGTATTTGCCCCATTGGGGGACTATTTGTGGACCAGTTACCCTTGGCATACCTTGGTTTTAGGTACGGATAACAAGTTTAATAGGGATACTTAGAACAATTCCATAGTAAGGTGGCCATGGAAGTTCCTGGTATCGGGAGAAAGAATGCCATGGAGCAGCTGGGCTCCCGGAGCATGATGAGAAATGAGGCACATGTACTAGAAAACTTAGTACAGCATTTGTGGTCAACAGAGGACATTTATGGTCAACTAAGGACATTTCTGGGCCTATTATCCTTGGCGTACTCCGGTCTTGGTTACGGATATTAAGTCGAGAGAAAACCAACATACTTACTCAGAGGTAATGAGGACGTGGTAAACATGAGGGTTCTTCAATGGAGCCTTCCTACTCAGAGGTAATGAGGATGTGGTAGGAGTGGACTCCATGAAGGATACATAGAACAACTCAGAGGTAATATGGACGTGGAAGTTCTAAGTGAGGGGGTGATTTGTTTTTTGGCGGGAGTAAAACAACTCAGAGGTGATATCGACGTGGTTGTTTCGAGAATTTTGTAGATTTGTTACCCTTTTTATGTACTGAAAGTATGGGTAGTAGATCATGAGGAAGGTGCTCTTTTTAGGAAGGAAGTTCAGAGGTATGATCATACATGACTTACTACCCAGAAGATGCGATATGGATTCATTTGGAGTGACCAGAGTGTAAGTTCAGCGGTACCTAAGGGCACATATCTTAACAGTCCGATAGATTTGGAGGATGTCGTTTAAACATAATACTTCTTCAGGAACTTGCCGTTGACGGACAACATGAGCAAGTCTCCATTTTACTTTACGAGGCGGTAAGCCTTCCCACTTGGCTGGAATTTGTCGGCGGTTTTGTGAGTCATAACCATGAGCCTCCGAACTGCCAGAACTAGATCGCCCACTTGGAATGTTATGAGTTTAACCTTCTTGTTGAAGGCTCCGGAGATGCGGGCTTGTTACAGCTCTATTCGTTGTTGAGCTAGCAGGCGCTTCTCATCTAAGGCCTCCAACTCTTGTAGCCGACGACGGTAATTATCATCCGTCGTCAATCGATAGGTGATGACGATAAAAAGTGAGGGGATTTGAGTCTCCAGTAGGAGAACTTCCTCACTCCTATACACCAGAGAGAATGGTGTGTTCCCGGTGGCCGTCCGGACTGTAGTACGGTACGCCCATAAGCATTTGCCAAGATTTTCATTCCAGTCGCGTTTGTTGGAAGACACGAACTTCTTGAGCAGCTTGATTATAGTTTTGTTGAATGCTTCTACCAACCCATTCGGATTGTACGGTGTTGAAGCAATATTCTGGATTCGGTGTTTGTCGTAGAATCGATAGAAGGCGTGGCCTGCGAACTGCGGACCATTATCGTGGATGATCCTTCGGGGCAGTCCGAAGCGATAAATGGCGTAATGCTTAAGGAAGTTGATTACGTTTGGTGTCTTCACTTCTGCAAGCGGAACAACTTTCGCCTATTTGGAGAAGTAATCTATGATTGCGAGTATGAAGCGGTGTCCTCTGGACGAAGGTGGAGTGATCGGACCGATGATGTCCATCCCTCATGCTTCGAATGGCCAGGATGCTACCGTTGGATGTAAGAAATCGAATGGTTGATGGATGAAATCTGTATGGACTTGACAGGCTTTGTACTTTCTTGCATAGTCTATCGTATCCGCTACCATCGTAGTCCAGTAGTAGCCCATTTGGCAAAGGCGATCTTGTAATTTTGGGCCAGGCTGATGGGCTCCACAGACACCATTGTGAGGTTCACGTACGGCTTCTTTGGCTTCTGTATTTGACAGACATCGAAGTAGTAATCCA
>JANAVB010027988.1:0-43740 GCA_029216955.1 Iris pallida
CCCAAGCTAGTATGCAAACTCCTTCAGAAGTGGGAAGTGAAACTGTCACGACCCGCACCCTAGAGTAAGGACATGAGACGTGGGTACGTCCAGCCGCGCCGCAGTGTCGACGGTAGAACGCTGTCCTAGGTCAACATCTAACAATATAAAGGTACCTGTACAGTATATATACTCCGAATGGAGGTGACATAGCAAATACAGTCTCAATCACATCTAAGGTAGAGCATGATAAAAGATAGATAAACATAAAATCCACAAAGAGATACCACAGATAGAAGTTAAAGTGTCTAAGATACACCAAACCCAAAAAATCTCAAATCTCAATACAGTAATCAATAAAGTAATACAACTCAAGACAACTGAAATAACTATCTAAACAACCTCTAATGTTTCTCCGCTAGGCTAGCAGGCAACCTCCAAGCTATCTGTAAAATTTATCAACAGGTCCAGTCAGGACAGAGCGAGTACAGTACATCTCAACAAATTATAACATGCTAGAAGTATAAACATGCTAGAGAGTAAGATACAGAAAACTGAAAGAAGTACAGAATGTAAACATAGAGAGAACTGTAATAGAAATATCTACTATAAATAGAGAACTATCAGTGGCTAGTGAGTCAGTACAATATAGACATGTAAATGGCATAGGAGATTCTGGAAACTATACTATGGAGTGATTCTGGGAACTACACTACTTGGATATTATTCGTATGTCTACTTCTACTCCTCCGTACCTCCAATCAATACACAAGGATCCAGCCAGTTATGTTATGATTCCATGTAAGGCCTACAAGGGGTGATACATGGTAAGCCCATAAATGGGTGATTCTGGGAATGCCCATAAATAGGTGATTCAATGAAGACTCTGTGATCATGAGAGTACATGTCACAAGTGATCAATGAACCGTAAGCATAGTGATACACCATGTAAGTGAAAACGCATAAAACGTGTAGTATACGATGCTCCCTGAGGGGATAACATCTCAAGAAGGGATCCATATAGTACTAATACCTGTTACCAACGTGACAGCATCAAGTAAAGTAATCTAAAGCAGAAAAATAATTCTAACAGGATATGAAATGATCAGAGAATGTACTCGCCTCGTTTGATTGGAGTCGACGTGCGGACATGAACGTGTCGACACGAGGTAGGTATCATGCTAAGCTCCATAGAGGGTCCCAAACGACGACACGGACAGTCCCAATGAGTCCAGATAGTCCAAATAGCCTAATTTGGTATATAAAAGTCTAAAATCAGGTTTGGTACGATAATCAAATCAAGAATAGAAATGACTATCATAGACACGATTTATGATTTTATAAAAGTATAACTAATTTCAGATATTCTATTTAGAAAATTATTATAATATTAGAAACTATTTTGATATTTATTATAAATCATATAATTTAGATACATGTTTTGAATATATATATATATATAACATTTTGTACCAAACTCCAATTTATCAAATATAATATTTAGGTCAAACTGGATACTAATAACTATAACTATTTAACTAAAAATTTCTAAAAATAAATTAATAATTAATCAATAATATTAATAATACTAGTAACAATATTACAAATATACCTTTAATAATAATAATAATAAAATAACTATAAATACCAAATTATTTCCACTATTATACAATATATATAACTAATAATTTATACTATTATATATCAATCCATAAACTAATATATATACAATTATACATTAATACCTAAACTAATATATACCAATATATATTAATACATAACTAATATATGTACAAATATACTTTAACTATTATACATTATATATTAAACTATTATACAAACTAATAAATAAACATATTATATAATAAATAAACTATATATAATAATATATAAACTATTTAATATATAAACATTATATATAACTATTATATATAAATATTATATAACTAATAAATAAGCAAAAGGGGGCTCAATCCCTAATCCACAGCTCAGAAAAGAAGCTCACATGGGTCTCTCGTCGGTGGAGTGATTCTGGCGCAGAGCAGCGCCGGCAGGAGGGAGCGCGGCTCCGGCGAGAAGCGGCGTCCACGGAGGAACGCATGGATCTAGGGCACCGGGTCGGTCGGAGCGGGTCCGCCGACGGCGCTGGGAGAGCGCGAGAAGCCGGGGGCACGGCCGCTCAGCCACGACAGGTGAGGCATGCGGCGGAGGGACGAATTGACAAGGTCGGTGTCCAAATCCGGCGACTAGCACCCACGACAATGGCGCTAGCCGGGCAGGGGCGGATCCGGTCAGGGTTGGGGCTCGCCGGCGGACGCGGCGGCGCCGAGGTCAGGTCCTCATCTCACACTCTCTCTCTCTATGATGTTGATCGGATTTTTGGGGAAAAAATGGTTTGATGGCAGTGGTGGTTTGGTCTGGGCGGTGGATGATGTTGATGGCAGGGCGGTGTGGTGGTAAGGGGGTGAAGGTGATGGCAGGCGGGCGGGGCGGTTTGGTCGGGCAGGTGGTTGTAATGGCGGAAATGGTGGTCCAGTGTGGCCGGGCAGCCGCGAAAATGGACGGATGGGTGGAGGTGGCGTCGAAAATGGCCTGCGGTGGTGGTCGGAGCATGCTGGCAGTGGTGGTCGGGCTGGAACAGTAGGGTGGCAGCTGTGGCTGGATAATTTTTAGAGTGTGTAATATGCAATATTTGGGGATATGAGCCTATATATAGTGTAGGAAGAGAAAACCCTAAAAGCTAAATGTACATGTAATAGAGATTAGGAGAATTAGTGAAAAATACTACACTAACGCTAACTTAGATACTAAGTACTAACATATTGCTAGCTAATTTAAATTAGAATTTCAATAGCAAAATTTGTAAATAAATATAAAGAAAAATCAATTTCGAAAATATCGAAAAATATGAATTTGTTAAATAGATTATTTTTCTTTAATAAAATTAAATATTTATAACTCATTGATTTTAAGGAATGACAGAAATTCCAATAGGATAAAATCGCATAAAATAGTAGGCCAAATCAACAGGGACCGATAGCAATCACGGTCAAAAATTGTTTTTCTCAAAATTAGAATTTGTACGTTTTTCGAGATTCAGAAAATTGAGAGTTTTGAAAAATACAAAATTCAAAACTCCATGAAATTGGTTAACGGAGGTTACAAATCTACCCTCCTTAAAGAAATTTTGTCCTCGAAATTTAAAGGTTGACAGGGGATTGAACGATCAAGAGTTTAGTCATTGCCTTAGGCATGATCATAGAATGACGGTTTGGAACGATCAAGATAATCAATTCAAATTACTTAGGCACGGCTAATGATCTTGACACGTTAGAATGGCACGATAGATTGTAGCACGAACGATATGTATAGGCATGCTTTGGAATAACTCTAGTCATTGAGACACGATTTCAATCACGGTTTGGAGAATCGATGGTGAAATCAAAATTCGAGCATATAATGATCAGTTGTTTAGGCTTGATGAAAATTAGACTCAAAGTCACACAGGCACGATTGAAAATATGTTGAGTATAATTGGTAGGTCATGGAATACGATCTGAGTTCGATTGTGGTAAAATTTTTGGGAGTGATCTAAGTTTGCTTGGTACGATTTAGGATAGAGCAACAAAAAAAGTTCAAACCTAGTCATGATTATGAATAAAACCTGAGCACGGTGATTAGAGAATCAAAATTTAGGCACGATAGGAAAATTATCCAGACATAATCAATTCCGACAAGACTAAGATGGTAGATAATTGTGAAGGTCAATCGATCCTTGGTCAAAATGATTTAGGCATGATGAAGAACGAAATTAAAGTCTGAACACGAGCAACCAAAATTTTGAAATCCAAGTCATGGTCGAATTTTAAATCGTTTGAGTATAGCCTAGAATCAAAGATGTTGGTGCGAATAAAAGCTGACTAGAATTGATGAGTCATGATCAAGAAGGATAAAATTTTAGCGATGTTTAATTTAGGGAATAGTTCAAGGATAAAGAAATAGATTTCTTCTACTAGGATAGGAAACCAAAATACACAATTTGTAGAGGAAAGTCGAGGTAATCATCTCACTCTGCTTTATCTGTGAAAATTATTCGATCATTATTTTCCAATTATACCTATCTCACAAGCCCATGCATACTACTACAAATCTTGTTCTTCAAAAAAATTAACCCTTATATTACTGCTACCAAAATCATAATCTTCTGCCATGAAGACTAAATTTTCCAGTAACTATTATAAGCTAGACCTTTATCCCACTCGTGAGTTTTTCCATAACTCCTCTTTCTTTCTTTTTTTGTAGTCCACTGTCAACTTAGTCATCTTGAAGTTCAAATTTCTCCACCTTGTCCTAAATTGGGTCTGATCGAAATCTCTGAATCAAGGTTTCTAATAATTTATTACTGTTCAAAATTATACTCTTGCATTGCCTAAGTCTAGTTCTACCCCTGCCATATAAAATTTACTCTCCATTAATCAAATTAACCTTCACTTTTCCTTCAACTTATACATATAATATTATTCTTCCTAAATTTTAGAAATCTCACAAATCTCCAGATTTTTTTTTTCTATAACTCAAAACTTTGTGTTCTTTCGGTTCCTAGTCCTTATCTCACCAAGGCTTTGTTCAATTATGTATAATCACTGCATAAAATCGAAATCCTCCTCCCATGTATCTAGATTCCAAAATTTCAATATCCTATCTTTAATTCAAATATGAATTATCTCGAGAATCAGTAACAAAAAAATATCAAAGTTCTCAAACCGAATCGACCTCGAAGATCCTTATTAATTCAAAAAAATTCAACTTCAATACGGCAGTTCCCACCGATAGTGTATATCCTACATTTTTTTTACTCGAAATTCTCCCACGCTTTCTCTAAAGTTAATCCATACTCAAATAATTCTATGCGGGTAATTGTTCCCAAATTGGTACTACCGGCCTCTTGATTGTTTCCAATCCTTATCATACATTTCTCCTACTAATTCTTCCTCAATGTTCAGCATCTCATATTCCTACCAAGATACCAATTGATAATAATTTTGTCTTTTCTGAGCTAGATGATTACGATACCTTATCGGCCTCTCCCAAGTAGAGAGATACAAGAATTCAAGAGATTTCAAAATGTAGCTAATAGGTTTAGATGGGAGATAGTTTGATGGAAGTAAGTAGTACAGAGTTAACAAAATAATATAATAATGATGTAGATTTGTTCCTGCTTATCTGGTCATAGTTTGCCAATCGTATCTTCATCTCACCAGTTCTGATATGAAAATTCAACCTTTATATGCCTACCACCAAGATTTTATAACCTTCAGTCATCTAAACCTTTACCATGATCACCATAGACTGTTTGCCATTAATTGTAAAAGAACAGAATAATTATTGGAGGACTGAACTTAGACTCACAATACAAACTCGCTTGTACAAAGAAAGCCTAGGGACGAAAACCTAGGTACAGCAATCTAAGTACAATTATTTATTTAGATTCTGGGAGGTGACGGTAGAGGCTCGGAAAAGCGACGGCAGCTCTGCCTTACTCCTTGGACGATCGGGTGCAACCTTGGCTCTGTAGAAGAACTGCTTGGATTTGATGAAGAAATGCTCTCCTTTCAATTTCTCTCTGACTCTCTAGATCCGAGGGGGTGTGCTCTCTCTCTCTCTCTGCTCTCTGCTTGTCTATGTCTGTCTATCTCTGTTGCAAGGGAATGGCACCTTGCTATTTATAAGAGTGGGGGCATCATTAGGGTTTTGTAATGATTGCCCATTCTCAAAAGTTAGCGGTTAAGGATCAATGAATCTGGGCTGCTCGTAATAGATTTGAGCAATTAATGTGATTGCATCAAATCTTTGTGGGCAATTAATAATGATTGCCATAAATCCTCATGATTTGTTATGCCAAGCTCGGATCTTCTGCCACGTGTTCAATTTGATTGATTACAAATGATCTGATTTGATCCCAGTAATTATGAGAATGGCACTAACCTAGTTGTTAGGATTTGTTGATGGATCTTGCCACGTGTCCTACTATTATTAGGCTGATAGCTGTAGGGATGCTGGCAGAACCGCGAGCCACTTAGGAAATCTGAGTCGCCTGAGGATTGTCCCCCCCACTGAGCCGTATAAGGCTGGCCACGTGTCAAGGCTGCTTGGGAGTGGCCTCTGAATATTTGAACCGCATAGAGATGATCTGAGCCGCGGAAGCGTAGGCGACCGCATGATGGGTGGCTTCTCAGTGAGCCGCATGAAGATAGTCCTTGTGAGCCGCATAGGTAGCCTCTACCTGAGCCACATGGGTAGCCTCTGCCTGAGCCGTATGGGTGGCCTCTGTCTGAGCCGCATGCGACTGTTCACGTGTCAAGGCCGTATAAAGGTCTTTGGGGTTTGACGGATTATGTCAGAGATTTTCTTCGTTTCCCTAGGAGTCTGCCATTATGACAGAGTCATTATTGCATCTTTCTGTCATTAGTCAGAGCTGTCAGCCGTCAAGGCATTAAATGCAGTAGAAGACAAAGGGAAGAGCTGTTGAGGGCTACGTGGCTCCTCTCTGGGCCGCATGGAACTATTCGAGCCGCATAGACGCTTGAGCCGTATGGGTCCCTGAGCCGCATAGGGATCCTTGGCCGCATGGATCTTTCTTTATTCTTTTCCATGCTTCTACAAGACCCCCTTCAAAGTTTTCAATTTGCAAAATTGAAATACTTTGAATAAGAAGCATGGCTATGTATAAACTCTTCTGGCCGTATATGATGTCCTGGCCGCATGGATGTCCCAACCGCATAGCCTCCTTAGCCGCATTGGTCAATCAGCCGTATGGACCCTTTGGCTGCATGGGCTGTCTGGCCGCATGAGCTTCTTGCCACTTCGTCCTTTCACGTATGCAAATCTTTTGTATTACTTGCTGTTGATTTGCCGTCAGTTTTAAGGCCACTTTTTGGGGAAGGATCCCAAGAGTTTGGTCTTTATGTCAGTCGGCTCATCTTGAGAACCGAAGGGTCGATTACTGTTCATAGATCGAGGCGCCTCTCTCTTGCCTATAAAATATAAACGTGCTCAGTCGGAGAGAATTCTTCACTCTCTCTTTCGTCTTCGGCCCTAATTTTCTTCCTTAGTCTTCCTTCTCCGACCGTCGGTACGATAATGGCCCCCAAGTCTTCCAAGGTTGCTTCTGCTGCTGCAAAGGGCAAGAAAGCGGCCTCATCATCGGCCACTATGCCTGAAGTACACCCCGATGTCCATCCTACTTTTAAGGGTAAGGATTGGATTAAATGTTTTAAACCATAAATTCCATGGCTCTGTTGTATGATTTATGCACAAGCCTTCATCCTTCGTCTTCATTGAACTGTCCAAGTTTAATCATGATAATACTGCTCTCGTATTCGAGCCGCATAGGGCATGCCCTGTGTTTGAGCCGCATGAGAAGGACTTGAGCCGCAGGAGCACTTTTTGGATTTGAACTGCACGAAGTCTCATTTGACCGAGATCGCATGTGCTCCTGATGAGCTGAACCGCATAAAGCTTCGCTAAGTCGTGCCATATAAGCTCTTCTGCTGAACAGAACCGCATACGTTCAACTAACCGCATAAGTTCTATCGGAGCAGTGCTGTATGAAACCCAACTGAATCGGGTCGCATAAGCCTGCGTTGAGCCGAGCCGCATAGGCTCCATCGAAGCCGTACCGCATAAAATCCAACTGAATTTGGGCCGCATAAGGCTTCGTTGATCCGAGCCGCATAGGCTCACAGGAGCTTCTTTTTAAGAAACTTTTGTTTTAACCATCTTTTAATCCTGTTTATTTTGTCTACTTTCGGTGAATCTGCCAACCAATCCGGCAGGAGAGCTTTTGGTGGGTTCAGTATGCTGTAGGTGTGCGGCTCGATGGCTTAGTTCGACATGTGTCGGATCAGCTTCCCACCGATGAGCCTTTGGAGAGGTTGGGCGCCGTAAATAACCAGCCTTTCCACTTTTTTTGTACTATAATGAACTCGGAGAGACTGGAAGGAGAGTATCTGAAACCAGCCTTTCTCTTCGGGGATGCTCTATCCATAAAGAACCCCCGAGTGCTGGACATCTCTGAGAACTGGGACTTTACTGTGGACGGGGTGGAGATCCATATTCCCGAAATGGAACGTCATTTTCTCCTCTCGTGGTTCAATATGGTACCGCTGAGCAGGCAGATGGTGGGCTCCCTAACTCCAATCCAATCAGGGATGTTCGTGGGCAACATCTACTATAATAGGAATATTGGGTCGACATGTGCGAGCAGGGACTCGATTAGTCGAAGCGTGATGGGACTGATTTTGGGTACCTTCATAAACGTATCTGGTCCCAACTTCACTTTTACTCTGGCCGATACTTTCCTGAATCAGCTCGCTCGCAAGGGATCTTATCCTATTGGCAGGTTGTCGCTGTTAAACTGGATAAACCCCATCCCTACGTGGGTCAACCTGACCTCATAGATTCTGAGAAAATACGAAGAATTCCTTAGGGAGATTGACCTCTATTATGCCATCCGGGGAACCTGTTACGGGTTTGCCATCAACAAGCCGTTGTTCATGGCCCTTTTGGAAATGTATAACCGGAGGACAGAAACTTTCTTCGCGCCCGAAGAGGAGTTGGGACTTGCTCTCCATGAAATGTATGCTGTTTCTAAGCTGCCATGGGGGGTGAGGCCTTCGAAGTATATATCCCAGCAAACGAGGAATTCGAGGATCTGGATCGACGATTTCCAGGTTTTGTTGCCGTGTACCAGGAACTGCTATGCCACCACAGTATTTGCCACCAAACGGCTATCAAGAAGAACAATAGCTCAGAAGGGAACGCTCCCCATACTACATCTTGGGTCACGTATCTTTTCAAATTCAGTCCCTCTGGCCGGGTTTCTTCTCGAGGTCCTCAGACCCAGGAGGAGATAAACAACCTGATGTCGAATGCCAAGAGGTCGAGGTCCACCGGTGACAAGTTTGGGAGTTGCACTGACTCCTTCAGCTATTTCTACCACGGTACCCGGCAAATGTCTGAGAAGACGCTCTTGGCTGGATTCTTGATGGTATGGCTACGAAACTGCGTAGTCTCGGGAGGGGCAGGTTCTATTGAAAGGATCAGCCGCCACTTCATCCTTCCGGCCGTGAAGCTGGTCTTCAAAGTCAGGCTGGCCCTTCTTTCGGCTATGGTGTGTAGCATACACCACGGCCCCCGTGCCTTTTCGTCCAAAGTTATTGCTCGCGAGACGACACTGGACTTTGAACGAATAGAACTACCCTACCATTATTTAATGGGTTGGCTATTGATGCATTATCGGTCGTTGATGAGGCCCGGAGCAGACGATGGCGTTACCGATGATGACGCTTTCCTTTTCCGATACCATCGTCAGCCTTAGGAATTTGACACCATGTCAGCTTGTCGGAGGACGTTGGCGAGAGTAGATGGGCCCGACTTCTTTGTGTCTGTCCCTCAATTTACTGCTAGAGAAGTGAGGGGTGTACACGTTGATGGCCTTGAACCTCCCCTGCTCTTATATGAAAATATGCTTCTCTGGCTGCACAATATTCGTCCGGCACACCTGGTATATCGTTACCGCAATAATGTGTACCTGGAGCCCTACTTGCCTAGTAGGTTCTCCCACCAGTTCGGGTACAGCCAGCTGTTCCTTGATTGTCCCAGTACTTTCCTAGGCTACGAGGGCAGTGTCCTTGACGGTATTAGGGCGTGGCATTATTACAATGCGGTTCATACCCGAGCTAGCTTCTCGGTCCCCGACGCTAATACGCAAGGGGAGATTTTGTACATGGCGGCCCTCTATCATGTTGCGGCGAGCAAACCTTCCGTGAATTTTGACATGAGCACCAGCTTTATTGTCGGGAGTGGTTTGGCAGAGAAGCTCGAGGGGTCCAAGAAGAGGAAGGAAAAGGCGAATATGGTTCCTGTGCCGGACTTGGAGTCCACGACGGCGGGCGAAAAGGATGATGGACAGGATACCGATGATTCGTCCCATTCCTCAGACGAGGAGGCGGGGGATCAGCCACCTATCGTGCTGGATGACATGGTTGCGAGGCAGCCGCCTGCTATGCCTGGTCCTTCACGCAAGCGAAGCTGGCGTATGTCTACTGATGATAGCATAACCTACTCCACGAAGCGAACTGCGGTAAGACGCTGCAGGCTATTTATTAATGATGTTGGTGCTGTTTCTGAGGTGATTTGAATTTCCACTACCTTTTCCTTCTTTTTCTAAGCTATGGCCTAATCATCTTCTTTTACTCTTTACAGGCGTCAAAGGAGTCGGTTTCTCGGGATCCGACTGCTGAGGTCGATCCGGCCCTAACCACTTTGGTCAATGATATGTGCACCGCTATCATTTCTGCTGGGGTTCTTCCGGAGGTGGCCGAGGAGTCCCACCTTGCTGAGACCTCGGCCCATGGGGACGGAGGCGCGGGTGAGGAGACTACGTTAGCTGCGAGTGAATTGCGGCCTCCATGCCCTTTCCCTGGTAAGATAAGCCGAATCTTAACTTGTGAGGAGGCCTATCTGCTCTATCATCATATCCTTCGAGTTACGTCGATTGATGGTTGTTTTGGACGTACAGGTCCCGCCCTTTTATTGTCGGTGACGGACATTATCGGGGTAGACTCTACCGGAGGGGATCTGATGGAAGCACGTGTGCCTCCTTCTCTTCCCACCTATATTGAAGGGCCTCCAGCTGGTTCAAGTTCGGGGGCTCAAGGGGTGGCACAGCCGGGGCAAGGAACAATGCTTCCTGCGTCCTCCTCCGTGAATATGGCCTCGGGGGTTGACCTTTCCGTCTTGCCAAGTATCCAAGCTCTTCGGGCGGCGGAAGAGGAGCTAGCCACTATTCGTGCATCTTTTTGCACGGAATTTGTTTCCCTGGTGGCAGGGATGGCAAGTTCCGATGCTACTCCTTCGACATTGTCGGCCACACTCCCTCTGACGCCATCCTCTACAGAAGTTTTGGATGAAGTATTCCAGGATGTGGTTGATAGCTTTCATCGCCATCTGAGGAGAGGGGTCAAGGCAGCCGTGGAGAAAGGAACTCCCTTTGCTATGGCCCGTCGGTGCGCCGGTGGCCAAATCGACATCCTTAGAACACTCCCCGGTGGGGCGGGGTTAGCTGCGCTTCTGGAGCCTAAGCTGTTAGAGGCCGATCGTCTTGTGGCCCAGTTCATGTGTTGCAGCAAGCTGATCTGTCTACGGCGATAGATCAAGAGCGCACTTTCCTTATAACCGCGATGGAGAAGGTGAGGCTTGCTCGGGAGTCGATCAAGCCGACTATACTGAAGGACCGCCGTGATCTGTCTCAGTTACACGATCAATGGAGTCGTAGAAGTGAAGATTGCACGGCTCGGGAGGCAGCCGTCTCCCGCGGGGTAATTGACACCAGGGAGCAGATCCTCGAGCTCCAGAGAAAGCTGGCCTTCCTGGAGCCCGAGCTCGAAGCCATCCAAACTGAGAAGGAGCTTGCTATCCAGGAGGCTGACAGACTTAGTCGAGCTTCTGCCAATCTGGAACTCGCCCTGAAGAAGATGGAGGATGACTGGCGGGCATATATGTACTTGGATGATACAGAGCAGTTGTCCCAGGAGGCTGAGCGCCGAGCTAGACAACGGCTTGAGCGGGGGACTACCTTGGTAAGAAACCGCCTTTTGGAATTATGCAATGACGAATCATAGTCGGCCTTTTTCTTCTTTTGTTTCTGTTCTCCTTTTCTTTTCTTTTTGAGCGGGACGTGGTCCCAGAACATGTAATGCTTTTTTTGGCTTTCAAATAAAAGAGTATATTTCATTCCATCCTTTATTTGTACTGCCTATTGTGCTTGTGGTGTTATGGTGGCGTTTGCCCCGAATGGGGGACTTATTTGTGGACCTGTTACCCTTGGCATACCTTGGTTTTAGGTATGGATAACAAGTTTGATTGGGGATACCTAGAACAATCCTACGGCAAGGTGACCATAGACGTTCCGGGTATCGGGAGAGAGAGTGCCCTGGAGCAGCTGAGCTCCCGGGGTATGATGAGGAATGATGGGCCTGTACTAAGAAACTTAGCAAAGGACATTAGTGGGCCTTTTATCCTTGGCATACCTTGACTCAGGATACGGATAATAGGATGGAAGGGAACCAACATACTTACTCAGAGGTAATGAGGACATGGCAAGTATGAGGGTTTTACCGTGGAGTCTTCCTACTCAGAGGTAATGAGGACATGGCAGGAGTGGACTCAACGGAGAATATTTGTGGACCTATTATCCTTGGCGTACCCTGGCTTAGGATATGGATAATAGGATGAAAAGGGAACCAACATACTTACTCAGAGGTAATGAGGACATGGCAAGTATGAGGGTTTTATCGTGGAGTCTTCCTACTCAGAGGTAATGAGGACATGGCAGGAGTGGACTCAACGGAGAATATTTGTGGACCTATTATCTTTGGCGTACTCCGGTTGTGGGTACGGATAATAAGTTGAAAGGGAATCAGCATACTTACTCAGAGGTAATGAGGACATGGCAAGCATGAAGGTTTCTTCGACGGAGCCTTCCCACTCAGAGGTAATGAGGACATGGCAGGAGTGGGCTCAATGAAGGAGGGTACATAGAACGACTCAGAGGTAATGAGGACATGGAAGTTTTATGTAAAGGGGTGATTTGTTTTTTGGCGAAAGTGAAACGACTCAGAGGTAACATCGACATGGCCGTTTTGGAAATTTGTGGATCTGTTACCCTTTTTGTGCACTGGGAGTACGGGTAGTGGATCATGAGGGAGGATCTCTTTCAGGAACAAAGTTCAGAGGTATGGTCATACATGACTTACTATCTGAAAGAGTGACCGAAATGTGAGTTCAGAGGCACCTGCAGGTACATAACTCGATAATCTGGGAGATTGTGAGTTCAGCGGTACGGGAGGGTATATGACTCAATAATCTGGAATTTTGTGGATATGAGTTCAGCGGTATCAACGGGTACATGACTCAATAATCTGGGATTGTGAATGTGAGTTCAGCGGTACCGGTGGGTACATGACTCAATAATCTAGAATTTGGAATATGAGTTCAGCGGTATCAGCGGGTACATAACTCAATAGTCTGGAATTTTGGAATATGAGTTCAGCGGTACCAGCGGGTACGTAACTCAGCAATCTGGAAAATGTGATATGAGTTTAGCGGTACTGGCGGGTACGTGACTCGACGATCTGGAAAATGTCGTTTAGACATAATATTTCTTCAGGAACTTGCCGTTGACGGGCAACATGAGCAAGTCTCCATTTTGTTTTGCGAGGCAGTAAGCACCGTTGGAGAATACGGCCTCAATGATAAACGGACCTTCCCATTTTGACTGGAATTTGCCGACGGTTTTGTGAGTCATGACCATCGGCCTCCGGACTGCCAGAACGAGATCGCCTACTTGGAATGTTCTGATTTTAACCTTCTTGTTGAAGGCTTCGGAGATGCGTGCTTGGTATAGCTCGATCCGTTGCTGAGCCAGGAGGCGCTTTTCATCTAAGGCCTCCAACTCTTGTAGTCGGCGACGGTAGTTATCATCCGTCGTCAATTGGTAAGTAAGGGCGACGCGGAGTGAGGGTATTTGAGTTTCCAACGGGAGGACTGCCTCACTCCCGTACACCAGAGATAATGGTGTGTTCCCTGTGGCTGTTCGGACTGTAGTACGGTACGTTCATAAGCATTCGCCAAGCTTCTCGTTCCAGTCGTGTTTGTTGGACGATACGAACTTCTTGAGAAGTTTGATGATTGTTTTGTTGAATGCTTCTGCCAACCCATTCGTCGCTGGATTGTATGGCGTTAAAGCAATATTCTGGATGCGGTGCTTGTCACAAAACCGATAGAAGGCGTGGCTTACAAACTGCGGACCATTATCGTGGATGATCCTTCGGGGCAGTCCGAAGCGATAGATAACGTGATGCTTGAGGAAGCTGATCACGTTTGAAGTCTTTACTTCTGCAAGCGAGACAGCTTCTGCCCATTTGGAGAAGTAATCCGTGATTGCGAGTATGAAGCGATGTCCTCGGGAAGAAGGTGGAGCGATCGGTCCGATGATATCCATTCATCATACTTCGAATGGCCAGGATGCCACTGTCGGATATAGAAATTCGGATGGTTGGTGGATGAAGTCCGCATGGACTTGGCAGGCTTTGCACTTTCTTGCATAGTCTATCGCATCTGCTACCATCGTAGGCCAGTAGTAGCCCATTCGGTGAAGACGATCTTACAATTTAGGGCCAGACTGATGGGCCCTGTAGACACCGTCATGAGCTTCGCGTATGGCTTCTTTGGCTTCTGTGTTTGACAGACACCGAAGCAATAGCCGATCGTAGGATCGCCGATACAACATTTTCGTCTCTGTATCGTTGAAGAATCTGAGAGAACGCCTTCTGATGGAAGTGGCTTCCTTTGGGTTCTCGGGCAGGATGTCGTAGACTACAAAATCTATGAATGGTTGTCTCCAGTCTGGTGCTTCGTCGATCGTCTGAGCGGAATAACTCGCCACGAATTGAACGTTGTTCTTGGGACAGACCAGTTCGTGGCCTATCACATCAACCGAATGATGAATATGATTTGGCACTGCTAGGGAAGCGGCAAGGCCTGCTAAGGCATCGGCTTCGATATTTTGGAGTCTGGGAACGTATTCGATGAAGAATCCTTCAAATGATAAGATGATGTTGATCGCTATTTGGAGGGAATCATGTCTTCATGGCGGACTTCATATGAACCCCGGATCTGATTGACGACTAACTACGAATCGTCGTATGCTTCAAGATATTCTACCCCCAGCTCTCTTGCAAGTTGGAGGCTAATGACCAAAGCGTAGTACTCAGCCACATTATTAGAGCAGGGTTCTGTGGGGGAGTAAGCGCGGTTGATCACCAATCCGGAAGGCAAAACTAGCACCACCCCGACTCCGATGACGATGTTGCCCTTAGGTCCTGTCCTTGAGGCATCGTCGAAGAACATTCGCCATATATTATCGTGTGAGGTTGCATACGAGTCGGTGACCTCATCTGGGATTTCTTCATATATTCTGGACGACTCTGAGCCTGGGTGGGCTGCTAAAAAGTCTGCCAGAGCTTGACCTTTAACAGCCTTTTGCGGGACGAAGATCATACGATAGGGGGACAGCAATATTGCCCACGTAGCGAGGCGAGAGCTGAGTGCCCCTGGTTTAGTCATGAGGACCCTGAGAGGGTTGACTCGTGAGATCACATGTATGGTTTGTCCTGTGATATAGTATCGCGTCTTTTGAATGACGAACATCAGGGCGAGGTATTCCTTCTCCACGGTGGTGTATCGGTGCTCTGGCCCAATCATCATTCGGCTGAGGTAATATATAGCTTGTTCATGGCCTGCATCGTTGTTTTGTGCTAGCAGAGCACCGAGGGAATGCTCTATTGCTCGTACATAGAGAAAGAATAGTTTTCCAGCAACCGGGGCCACCAGGACTGGAGGGTTTGATAAATATTCTTTGATGCTGTCGAAGGCACGTTGGCATTCTTCATCCCATACGAACGAGATGCCTTTCTTCATGAGATGGGTGAATGGCCGACATCGCCCGAAGAGGTTAGAAATGAACCTCCTGATGTAAGCTAGCCTCCCTTGGAGGCCTCGAAGTTCTCGAAGATTTTTCGGGGGACCCATCTCCATGATTGCCTTCGTCTTCTCAGGGTCTACATGGATACCCTAGGCGGTGATGATGAAACACAAGAACTTTCCGCTGGATACGTCCAAGAAAGATTTTGTGGGATTCATCTTCAGGTTGTGTGCTCGTATCAGGTCGAATACCGTCCTCAGATCCTGGAGATGGTCTCCCTTACAGTGACTCTTGATGGCAATGTCATCAACATAGCACTCCACCATCTTTCGTAAGTGGTCTCTGAAGATGATACTCATGGCTCTTTGATATGTGGCACCAACATTCTTTAAACCGAAAGGCATGACTGTGTAGCAGTATGTGCCAATCGGCGTTCAGAATGATGTATGCTTTTCATCGTTAGGAGATATCTTGATTTGGTTGTACCCGAGAAGCCATCTGATAGGGAGGGGGAATTCATCTATGGGACATGCCTCGTTCAGATTGTGGAAGTCGATGCAGATTCGAATCTTTCCATTCTTCTTGAGGACCGGTACTATATTGGCGACCTAGTCTGGATGTTGCTCTTAGCGTATGAAGCCGCTGGCTATCAGTTTGTTGACTTCGGCTTCGATCGCATCCATGATGCCCGGGCGGAAGCGTCGCTGTTGTTGTTTGACCGGCTTTGCCTCCGGCCGAATGTTGAGCTTGTGAAGGGCAACTTCGGGGTTTAGTCCTGGCATGTCTTTATAGCTCCAGGCGAACACATCAATATATTCTTTGACAAGTTCCAGCAGCGATTCTCGCTCTTCGTCTGTTAGGCTTTTGCTAACGAAGATTGATTTTGGAGAAGATTCGCTGCCGAGATCCACTTGTATGACCTCATCTTCAGTAGGAGGTTCTCTCTGTTCGAACTGCTTTTCCCATTGTGCATCCAACTGTTGGGCCCACGGCTCTAACTCGAGGATTTTAGGAATGTCTTCATCTTTTTCGTAAGCGTCGGTGAATGCCATGTTGACTGACAGGACTTGTCTGAATACGTCTCCGATGCTGGTATCCGAATCAGAAGTTGGTGACTCGGTTGAATGTGAATGCCAGTCGCATTCCTCGTTTGAGCTTTTAGGGGTTGTCGCGGGTGTGACATAACCTAGCCCACATATGGTTTTGTTGTAGTAGTCTCATGGTTTTCCAGCCGGGACTGGCGACTTCAAAGGTAATCGTCGACCAGTGCCGTAGTTCAAACCTGGCGTAGTTTCCAGATCATACCCCTGTTTTTGCATGAGATATTTGGATTGGGGGCTGTACAGGTAAAGAGGCAGTCTCCCGGCATCTGATTCGAGATCGACCTTCTCTATAGTGAAGGGCTGTGGGTAGTCCTTCCGGCCGAAGATGATTGGATGATCCCCTCCCTCGATTATGCGATAAGCATCTTCCACTAGGGTAAGCTGGTTTGCGGTATGAACATTCGTCACCTGTATGTGTAGGTGAGTGCCTATACCGTGTTCCATAGCATACATTGTACAAAGGTTATTAAGCTCGAGGTAGTTCAAAGATAGCCCTTTATTGATGAAGTAAGGTATCTTTTCTAGCGGGATTACATCATCTACGGAGGGAACATCAGTGTGGGCAGCCACATACTTGGCTAGCTCCGGTTCTTCTTCGGCCACCCCCTGTATAAATGAAGACTGAGAGGACGACCTGGGCAGCTTGATCGTCAGGGGTTCAGCTGGTGGAGCCGGGCGTAGAGTTGTTGGCAAACTAGCGACCCCCAGTTTGGCACCTGATGCTGGGCGAGGAGTTATTGGCTCGCTAGAAGCCCCAGACTTTGTATCGGGGTAACAACTCTTCCTGGGAAGGCGTATCGTCATTGGCTTGTCGGAGGGGTTGAGCTTCTCCATTTGTGGCTGGCCGACTCTTGGCAGTCTAATTATCAGTGGCTCCGTTGTGGGTCTTGGCAATTGGCCAGACCTTGGCAGCCGGATTATCATTTGCTCTTCTTGTGCCGAGAGGCTGATTGCGTCCTTACGCAGAGTGGCTGTAAGGGGTGCGGACTTACCAGGTTTGCGAGCTTGGAGGTGGATCGTTAGGGGTTCTTCTAATCCTGTGGCTGTCTCGGTACGAGCTTGCACATCTCCTTCACCAAGGTGCCTCTTCGACTTTTCGTATAGGCAGGAATCTGAGTAGTAGGATTCGACCCCTTCGAAGGGATCGATGTCGGCAAATTCTGTCCTCACGAAGCCGTGTTTGTCGACATACTTGAAGCATTGGTGCATCATGGAAGGCACAATCATATAATCGTGTATCCAAGGGTGTCCCAAGAGGATGTTGTAAGAAGTGTCTGCATTTATGATGTAACAGGTGACTTCCGACTGGAGATCGCCAATTTGGCACTTCAGACGAATCTTCTCAATTGGGTAGCTCCTGCCCGAATTGAAACCGCTGATGGCGGTGCTTGTTGGCGTCAGGCGATGCATAGGGATGCGGAGATGATGTAACAGACCCTTCGGGATGATGCTTATGGAAGAACCAGGATCAATGTGCATCCGATCCACCTTTACGTCGCCGATGTATCCAGTGTAATATAACGGGCGATCGTGCAGGTTGGTTTTGATGAGCATATCCTGCAGAGTGAAGACAATGTTGGGCATCGCTCCTGTGCAAGTGTTGTCTTGGAGATTTGCAGGCGGGCTCTCTCCCGTGAGGTTGACCTGAGCCAGATAGGCGTCGGTATTTTGGAGTACATCGCTCAAAGCCGCGTGAACATCCTTTGAGAGTATCAGAAGCTCGTATAATGACAACTTGGCCGGTGTGTTGGCCAATTGCGCCAAGATGTCGAAGTTGTAGGGCTTCTCCAGCCCCTGCGGTGCCGCTTTTCGGAGGGATTTGTCAAAGCGAGTCTCCTTCGGCCTAGGCTTATCGGTCGTCGGAGGCTGAGAAGGTCCCGGAGCGTCAGTTGTAGCAGGATGATGATCTTCAGCCGAGTTATCAGCCACAGGTTGGGATTGTGCCCCAGACCGAGTGACGACGGCTGTGACTTCTTCGATATCTGCCGCGACTGTACGGCAGGATCTGACTTTTCCACTCTTCTTCTTGCGAATGGAAGATGGTGTGGACTGAGTCACTTCAGATACCAAGTCTGGATGGATCCACATGACCTCCCCTCGTGATGTGGTGAGGGGCACTAGACCAGCAGCCTGATCCCGAGGAGGTAGAAGATTAGCAATCTCCATTGTCGCCAGAGGGATGGGGATCACACCATCTTGAGTCTCTGTTGGAGGGAAGCTGCCAAATTGTACTGATACCATATTGGCTGCCACAGTTACCTCTTCGAAATCGATGACCAGAGCGTTCGAATCGATGAGATATTGGATGTACCGTTTCAGTTGGTAGCAGTCGTGTGTAGCATGGTGGACGTAGCGGTGGTAATGGCAGTACTTTGGGCTCTCTATTTCTGCCAGTCGGGGTTCCCGTCTTGGTGGAGGGAGCTAAATTCTGTCTCCTTGTATGAGCATGTCCAAGATGGGCTTGACGTGGCCGTCTTCGAAAGAGTAGGTAATTTGCGGCCATTGTTTGTCTGCCGGTTTTGACTCAGGTTTCTGCGCTGTGTCGGCCACCATAGCCTGCTTGCCCTTGTTGTCCCGATTGTTGGCGGAGCTACCCTCATTGTTATTGTTGGCATTAGGACGCCTGTCCTTGTCCTCTCCCTCTGAGATGTGCAATCCCAGTTGACGAGCCTTCTTCAATCGTTCTTCGGCGCTAGTGGCACTGATAATAAACGTCTTCCAGTCCTTGAATTGACTTTCGCCCATCCAGAGGCTAATTGTTGGAAGTAGTCTCTTTTGGCAAATTTCAATTAAGGAGGAATCCGGGTTACCAGACGGCAGCTTCATTGTGGTTTGGCGAAACCGCTCAATATAGTTCCTTGTCAGCTCTTTCTCCACTTGGACGACGTCCATGAGGGTGGACATCGTGATGTCCTATCCTACTTCGTAAAATCTCTCTAAGAACATGCGTTTGAAGCTGGCGAAGGAGTGGATGCAGTTGTTCGACAGATTGCGATACCATTCGAAGGCGACTCCTTCCAATGCCCCGATGAATAATCGTGTAAGGATGGCATCGTCATGGGGCAGATGGTCGATAGTGACCTCGAAGTAAGTGATGTATCGACTTGCGGTGGTCTTGCCATCATAAGGATTGATATTGAACGGCTTATATCTTGGTGGGAAGGGGACATCCCTCCATGCAGCAGGATATGGTTGCCGTATTCTGAGGTCTTGAGAGGTTTCTCGAGCGTGAAACATGGCTCGAAGCTCCTGGACCTCTCTTCTTGCTTCCCTGGCCTCATCCACAGCGGTGGGGGCCGTCATTTCAGGAGGATTGTTGCCCGGGTTCGGTGCCGCTGAGTTCGATTCCGTATTGACCGCGAGACCCGCGCTTGTTTGGGCAGGTGTCCCTCCTTGGAGAGTTGGAAGGGCCATTTTGATCTCGTCTACAGACTTGACCAAGGCATGCAGTATGACCTCCAGAGTGTCGATGCGTTGGCGATCACTGGAACCACCTTGGTTGCTGTCCGTCATGAACACCGTCTTTACATGAGGAGAGATGGAAGGAACGGTAGAGGACGTGCCCTCCGAATCATACCCCTGTAGCGAGAAGTCATCGGGGTATGTGGGAATATTCTCCTCTGGTTCAGACTCAGAAGGGAGAGTATCCCCAGCTTCAGAGTTTGCTTCATCTTGGGAGTTGTGGACGTCCTCGGGGACGTCGGCCCTTGTTGTATCTGATGGGAGAGTTGTTTCCTCGGGCTCATCTCCTTGGAACATCGGATTATCGTGGATGTTCTGAGGAGTACTACCCCCAGTCCCAGCAACCCCAGTAGTGCGGACGATGAATCTCCCACTGTAGCAGATTTCGTCTTTGAACGGGTACCTTAGAAAACTCTGGTGGTGGGCACCCGTTTAGACGATAGTCTCTTAGTTATAGTGGTTGAAATCTTTGGGCTGGGAACATTGGTCTTCTTCCCTCTCCCCTCGGCGGGGATTTTCTGAGTATAGTTACAGGAGACGACGGGATGTGCCTCATCCTCTGAACATGGTTGTTGCAGTGTTTGAAAGACGGACTGTCGGTCTTCTCGTACCGTCGCGTTATTGCAACAGCAGTTGACAATGACTTGGGTACAGTGACATCCGTGGGAGGACTCTTTGCACCCTGAGGCACCTTCTCTTTTCTTGCGTTTGTGGAGGATGGCCTCACGCAAGTCAGATGGGTCCGGATCGACCATGTTTGCTCCCTGGATTTTGGAAGACTTTTGGGAACCTCTCTGTCCGTTTGCCGCCGGGGGCTGGACTCGGGTGGTTCTGTGCAACTTCCCATCAGAGGCCCGCATAACAGTATGTGGGACGCTCGGATGGTCAGAGGTCGGATCAGCGGACCGAGCTTGCCAAGCTCGTGCTGCCCTAGACTTATTCACTCTAGTGCGTGAGGGCACATAGTAGGAAGAGTCTAAGTGGTGCTGGAGAGAGTCAGACATGTCTTCTTGGGAGCACAAGAGATCAGGACCATAGAAGAGGCGGTCGAAGACAGAGCCGCAAGGAGTAGGCATCATGCGGCTGGAATCAATAATCTTCATACGGCTGGCAGTCGTAGCCACATAGGTCTTTTCCATGCGGCTGGAATTCCTGGCCGCATGAGTGTTCTCCATGCGGCTGGAAATCCCGGTCGCATGAGTATTATACATTTGGCTAGCAGTCTCAGCCGCATGGTCATCATTCATGCGGCTGGCAATCTTGGCCGCATGAGTCTTCGTTTTGCGGCTAGCGCCCTTGTTCGATTTTTTCCTGGAGCACATAGAATCTCTCTTTGCCTCTGCAAGTCCAGCATCGTAGTGCTTTCCTCTGCCGGACTTGGGGACAGCAGAGTCCTTTATGGCTTGAAGTGGGGCCGCACGAGAGTCGCCTTCGCCGTCTTGGGCAGCAGCGAGTACTCCGTCCAGAGCTTGGGGAGGAGCAAATGACTTTGGCCTCCACTCGCTGCGAGCTTTCTTTGTGTGGGTTCGCTTCTGGACTGGGCCAGCGCTTCCCTCAGAGAGCATTTCTTCAAACGCCTGTTGGTCGAAGCGGACGACCATCTTCTGTTGCGTGGAGCCAAGTTTGGCTGCATCTGATTGTGTCACCAACTCCCCAGACGTGGAGAAGTTTGTCCCCAGCAGAGTCGTCATCGTGTTTGCCATTGATTGTAAAAGAACAGAACAATTATCGGAGGACTGAACTTAGACTCACAATACAAACTCGCTTGTACAAAGAAAGCCTAGGGACAAAAACCTAGGTACACCAATCTAAGTACAATTGTTTATTTTAGATTCTGGGGGGGTGACGGTAGAGGCTTGGGAAAGCGACGGCAGCTCTGCCTTACTCCTTGGACGAATGGGTGCAGCTTTGGCTCTGTCGAAGAACTGCTTGGCTTTGATGAAGAAATGCTCTCCTTTCAATTTCTCTCTGACTCTCTGGATCCGAGGGGGGGTGTGCTATCTCTCTCTCTCTGCTCTCTGCTCTCTGCTTGTCTATGTCAGTCAATCTCTGTTGCAAGGGAATGACACCTTGCTATTTATAAGAGTGGGGGCATCATTAGGGTTTTGCAATGATTGCCCATTCTCAAAAGTCGGCGGTTAAGGATCAATGAATCTGGGCCGCTCGTAATAGATTTGAGCAATTAATGTGATTGCATCAAATCTTTGTGGGCTATTAATGATGATTGCCATAAATCCTCATGATTTGTTATACCAAGCTCGGATCTTCTGCCACGTGTTCAATTTGATTGATTGCAAATGATCCGATTTGATCCCAGTAATTATGAGGATGGCACTAAACCTGGTTGTTAGGATTTGTTGATGGATCTTGCCACGTGTCCCACTATTATTAGGCTGATAGCTGTAGGGACGCTGGCAGAACTGCGAGCCACTTAGAAAATCTGAGCCGCCTGAGGATTGCCCCCCCACTGAGCCGCATAAGGCTGGCCACGTGTCAAGGCTGCTTAGGAGTGGCCTCTGAACATTTGAACCGCATGGAGATGATCTGAGCCGCAGGAGCGTAGGCAACCGCATGATGGGTGGCTTCTCAGTGAGCCGCATGAAGATAGTCCTTGTGAGCCGCATGGGCAGCCTCTACCTGAGCCGCATGGGTGGCCTCTGTCTGAGCCACATACGACTGTCCACGTGTCAAGGACGCATAAAGGTCTTTGGGGTTTGACGGATTGTGTCAGAGATTTTCTTCGTTTCCCTAGGAGTCTGCCATTATGACAGAGTCATTATTGTATCTTTTTGTCATTGGTCAGAGCTGTCTGCCATCAAGGCATTAAATGCAGTAGAAGACAAAGGAAAGAGATGTTGAGGGCCACATGGCTCCTCTCTGGGCCGCATGGAACTATTCGAGCCGCATAGACGCTTGAGCCGCATGGGTCCCTGAGCCGCATGAGCTCTCTGAGCCGTATGGGGATCTTTGGCTGCATGTATCTTTCTTTATTCTTTTCCATGCTTCTACATAGACAAAATTCCAAATTTCTAAAATATTTCCTACGAAGCATACCCCTCTTAATTAGGTATCAACACTTATCCATTTAATCAAATTTTCACCTCGTTCTAAATTAGATCTGAAACCTCTAAATCCAGTTTATGAAATCCTTGAACTTGTTTAAATCATGTCTCGTATTTATTCAACCCTAATACCACTATGTCATTCAAAATTTATTCTTATTTATAATCAACCTTCATATTTTCTTCAACGTTCACCTTCAAATATTATCCTTTTGAATTCTACAATTTTCTTCCAATCATCTAAAATAATTCCTATAACTTAAAATCCTTGTGTTCTCTCTGTCTCTAGTCACCCTCTTACAATATCTAGTTCAATTTCGCATAATCATTGAATACAATTAAATTCTCCTTTCCATCTCTAAATTTCTACATAGCCTTGTAAAAGTTCCCAAGAATCAATAACCAAGATTTTCTAAGTTCTCAAAACTAGGTTGACCTCTGATATCCTCATTAGTTTTTTTTTTTGAAATACATCCATGAATTACTCATAACCAAAATTTTCTGCGATTGTTTCTAAATTGATAACATTTATCACTCGATTCCATTCTAAACCTTTACCACATCTCCCTCTCAAATTTTTCATATTTGACATCCAACATTTTGATTCCTACAACATCGTCATATGATAACCAATTATGTCATTTCCTCAACATTTCTCAGGTAAAGTGATATGGAGATTCAAGGGTTTCAAAGTATAGCTGACAGAATTAGATACGAGACAGAGAATTGATGTAATAGGACAGTTATATAAGACAAAGAATGATGGTAATAAAATATTGGCATGAAGAGAAATGATAATAGAATCTGTTCTGCTTATCTGTTTAAAAGAAGGAACCTGAAACCATAGCTATAATATCAAATCCAAGATAAGGTCTAGCAAAATCATCGATTCATTGTATTAAGAAGGAATTCATAGTAAGAAGTTACACAAAGGTTTATAAAAATAGCTAAACCTACTCCTAAGTTAAATAATAAGAAACAAAACATTTTTTTTTGAAGGACTGGAACAAAAGTAGAGAAAACATGTTCAAAAATATTTAAGGTACAATCTGATAATCATATGCGTCTATCCAAAATTATGGTGCTCTAAATCCTCGTCATACTAGTAAGCAAGGCTACGATAATCACAGAGTCCTCGACTAAGGCACATACCTCTAGAATCATGGTATTTAAAATTTTTGCGATGCCGCTAGCTTGGCTGCGAAAACCTTAAATTCCCATACCCGAGAAATATATCCAAATCCAGACTATATGTCCTCACCATGCTGGCTAATGTGACTATAGAAGACTAGATTCCATAACTTAGATGACCTAGCCCATATAATTTTATCTTGACAAAAATTAAATTAAATCAATAATGGATACCCAAAAATCAAATTTATCAACGAACATCAAGATTCAAAAATGAACAAAAATCCATCAAATCATATAAATACAAACTCGGATGCCACAGCTAACATCAAGATTCAAAATTCAACAATCATCCATCAAAATCAATAAATACAAACTCAAATTCAACAATAATCCATTAAAATCAAATTCAACAACAGAAAGTAAAAATGAATCAAATCAAGGGAAGAAGAGTTTTCAAATCAAAGTTAAAATAAGATTCTCAAGGGTCGTCCCAGGAATCTCTCAAGGGATCCTAACTGTGATTGAGTACCTTCAAAATATATCCTAATCCTACTGCAGGCTGTAGTGGTACTCTAGTTCGAATACCACTACACAAACTCGACCTGCATGGGCCACCACTAAAAACGTGTCACGACCCGCACCCTAGAGTAAGGGCACGAGACATGGGTACGTCCAGCCTACGCTGCAGTGTCGACGGTAGAACGCTGTCCTAGGTCAATATCTAACAATATAAAGGTACATGTACAGTATATACACTCCGAATAGAGGTGACATAGCAAATACAGTCTCAATCACATCTAAGGTAGAGCATGATAAAAGATAGATAAAACATGAAATCCACAAAGAGATACCATAGATAGAAGTCTAAGTGTCTAAGATACACAAACCCAGAAAATATCTCAAATCTCAAATACAGTAATCCATAAAGTAAATACAACTCAAGACAACTGAAATAACTATCTAAACAACCTCTAATATGTCTTCTCTAGGCTAGCAGGCAACCTCCAAGCTATATGTAAAATTTATCAATTGGTCCAGTCAGGACAGGAGCGAGTAAAGTACATCTCAGCAAATCATAACAGGCTAGAAGTATAAACATGCTAGAGAGTAAGATACAGAAAACTGAAAGAAAGTACAGAATGTAAACAGAGAGAGAACTGTAATATAAATATCTACTATAAATAGAGAACTATCAGGGGCTAGTGAGTCAGAGTACAATATAGACATGTAAATGGCATAGGAGATTCTGGGAACTATACTATGGAGTGATTCTAGGAACTACACTACTTAGATATTATTCACATGTCTACTTCTACTCCCCCGTACCCCCAATCAATACACAAGGATCCAGCCAGGTTATGTTATGATTCCATGCAAAGGCCCACAAGGGGTGATACATGGTAAGCCCATAAATGGGTGATTTTGGGAATGCCTATAAATGGATGATTCAAGGAAGACTCTGTGATCATGAGAGTACATGTCACAAGTGATCAATGAACCGTGAAGCATAGTGATACACCATGTAAGTGAAATGCACAGAACATGTAGTATACGATGCTCCCTGAGGGGATAACATCTCAAGAAGGGATCCATATAGTACTAATCTGTGTTACCAACGTGATAGCATCAAGTAAAGTAATCTAAAGCAGGAAAATAATTCTAACATGATATGAAATGATCAGAGAATGTACTCGCCTCGATTTGATTGGAGTCGACGTGCACGACATGAACGTGTCGACACAAGGTAGGTACCATGCTAAGCTCCATAGAGGGTCCTAGACGACGACACAGGCAGTCCCGAAGAGTTTAGAATAGTCCAAATAGCCTAGTTTGGTATATAAAAGTCTAAAATCAGCGTTTGGTAGGATAATCAAATCAAGAATAGAAATGACTATCATAGACACGATTTATGATTTTATAAAAGTATAACTAATTTCAGATATTCTATTTAGAAAATTATTATATAATATTAGAAACTATTTTGATATTTATTTATAAATCATAATATATTTAGATACATGTTTTGAATATATATATATATATATATACATATATATATATATATATATATATATATATATATATATATATATATATATATATATTATATATATGTATATATATATATATATATATATATATAACAATTTGTACCAAAACTCCAATTTATCAAATATAATATTTAGGTCAAACTGGATACTAATAACTATAACTATTTAACTAAAAAATTTCCTAAAAATAAATTAATAATTAATCAATAACATTAATAATACTAGTAACAGTATTACAAATAATACCTTTAATAATAATAATAATATCCACTATTATACAATATATATATATAAACTAATAATTTATACTATTATATATTAATCCATAAACTAATATATACAATTATACATTAATACCTAAACTAATATATATACCAATATATATATATTAATACATAAACTAATATATTTACAAATATACTTTAACTATTATACATTATATATTAAACTATTATACAAACTAATAAATAAACTATTATATAACTAATAAATAATCTATTATATATAAATAATATATAAACTATTTATATATATAAACAATATATATAAACTATTATATATAAATATTATATAACTAATAAATAAGCAATAAGGGGGCTCAATCCCTAATCCACAGCTCAGAACAGAAGCTCACATGGGTCTCTCGTCGGCGGAGTGATTCCAGCGCGGAGCAGCGCCGGCAGGAGGGCGCACGGCTCTGGCGGGAAGCGGCGTCCACGGAGGACGTATGGATCTAGGGCACAGGGTCGGTCAGAGCGGGTCTCGCCCGCGGCGCTGGGAGAGCGCGAGAAGCCGGGGGCACGGCCGCTCAGCCACGACGGGTGAGGCGTGCGGCGGAGGAACGAATCGACGAGGTCGGGTGTCCAGATCCGGCGACTAGCACCCATGACGGTGGCGCTGGCCGGACAGGGGCGAATCCGGTCAGGATTGGGGCTCGCCGACGAACGCGGCAGGCGGCCGAGGTCAGGTCCTCTTCTCGCACTCTCTCTCTCTCTATGATGTTGATCGAATTTTTGGAGGGAAAAATGGGTTTGATGGCGGTGGTGGTTTGGTCTGGTGGGGCGGTGGATGATATTGATGGCAGGGCGGATGTGGTGGTGAGGGGGCGAAGGTGATGGCAGGGCGGCCGGGGCGGTTTGGTCGGGTAGGGTGGTTGTAATGGCGGAAATGGTGGTCCACTGTGGCTGGGCAGCCGCGGAAATGGACGAAGATGGGTGGAGGTGGGTGGAGGTGGCATCGGGTATAGCCTGCGGTGGTGGTCGGAGCATGCTGGCAGTGGTGTTCGGGCTGGAACAGTAGGGTGGCGGCTGTGGCTAGATAATTTCTAGTGATTTGTGTAATATGCAATATTTGGGGATGTGAGCCTATATATAGTGTAGGAAGAGAAAACCCTAAAAGCTAAATGTACATGTAATAGAGATTAGGAGAATTAGTGAAAAATACTAACCCTAACGCTAACTTAGATACTAACTGCTAACATATTGCTAGCTAATTTAAATTAGAATTTCAATAGCAAAATTTGTAAATAAATATAAGGAAAAATCAATTTCAAAAATATCGGGAAATATGAATTTGTTAAATAGATTATTTTTCTTTTACAAAATTAAATATTTATAACTCATTGATTTTAAGAAATAGACAAAAAATTCCAATAGGATAAAATCGCATAAAATAGTAGGCCAAATCAACAGGGACCGATAGCAATCACGGTCAAAATTGTTTTTCTCAAAATTAGAATTTGTACGTTTTTCGAGATTCAGAA
The DNA here is from genome assembly GCA_029216955.1 of Iris pallida. NCBI lineage: Eukaryota > Viridiplantae > Streptophyta > Magnoliopsida > Asparagales > Iridaceae > Iris > Iris pallida. Next base: position 28,101 of record JANAVB010027988.1, read on the forward strand.
AATTGAGAGTTTTGAAAAATACAAAATTCAAAAATCCATGAAACTGGTTAACGGAGGTTACAGAAACGACTATCCCGATCTGAGACTATGCTCACCGAAACTCCATGCAATCTGACTATCTGCCGTACATACATCTCTGCCAGCTTCTCCGTAGATAGTCCCACCTTGAAAGGTAAAAAGTGGGCCGATTTGGTCAATCTATTAACGATGACTCAAATCGCGTCTTTCCCTCCTGAAGATCGTGGAAGTCCAGATACAAAGTCCATAGTGATGTGCTCCCACTTCTACTCTGGAATGGGTAGTGGCTGAAGCAGACCACCTGGCATTTGTCTCTCGGCTTTTACCGCTGGCACACTAAGCATCGAGATACAAACTGAGCTACCTCTCGCTTCATGCCATACCACCATACGTGCTTCCTCAGTTCTCTGTACATCTTGTTGGCTCCAGGATGCATAGAGCACTGGGAACGATACGCTTCTTGCATAATCTCCTCCCGAAGCTCTCTACTCGGAATGCACAATCTAGTACCGCGCCTCAGCGACCCATCTTCGACTATAGAAAAATCGTCTAGCAATCCGGCATGCACCTGCTCCCTGATGCTCCTCAAGGTCATGTCATCAAACTGTGCTAATCTGACTATGTCCATCAACGCAGACTGAATCTGTAAACCCCACATCTGAACCTCCATGCCCGGAATGATCACCTCGATACCCAAACTATCCAGATCGGCCAATAGATAACAATTTGTCGTCAAATACATAGCGACTGGATACCTGCTCAAGGCATCTGCAATTACGTTGGCCTACCCTGGATGGTACTGTAAAGAGATATCGAAGTCCTTCATCAGCTCAAGCCAGTGCCTCTGCCTCATGTTCAATTCCTTCTGGGTGAACACGTACTTCAAGCTCTTGTGATCCGTGAAGATCTCAACTCACTCTCCATACAGGTAGTGCTTCTACATCTTCAAAGCAAAGATAACAGCTGCCAACTCCAGATCATGTGTAGGGTAGTTCTTCTCATGAGGATGTAACTGCCTGGATGCATAGACAATCACCTTTTCGTGCTGCTGAAGAACACAACCCAAGCCCTTTCCAGAAGCGTCACCGTAGATCGTGAAACCACCAGTCCCAGATGGCAACGTCAAGATAGGAGCTGTAGTCAACCTCTTCTTCATCTCGTCAAAAGCAGCCTAACACTCATCGGTCCAGACGAACTCTACGTCTTTCCTGGTGAGTCTAGTCATCGGCTCTGCAATCCGAGAGAAGTCCTGAACAAACTTTCGATAGTAGCCTGCCAGACCTAAAAAGCTCCGAATCTCGGCGACTGAGCTCGTTGTGGACCAAGACTCAACTGCTGAAATCTTCTTCGAGTCCACTGAGATCCCATGCTCGCTCACAACATGACCCAAGAACTCTACCTTCTCCAGGAAAAACTCGTACTTCGACAGCTTCCCATACAACTTCTTCTTCCTGAGAGTCTCTAGCACAATCCGCAGATGCTCCTCATGCTCCTCCGGTGTCTTCGAGTAGATCAATATGTCATCTATAAAGACCGCCACGAACTTGTCAAGGTACTGATGGAATACCTTGTTTATCAAGTTCATGAATACCGCTGGGGCATTGGTCAACCCAAATGGCATAACAGTGAACTCATACTGGCCATACCGAGTCCGAAATGCCGTCTTCGAAATGTCCTCCTTCTTCACCTTCAGCTGATGGTAATCGGACCTCAAGTCTATCTTCGATAATACCTTCGTGCCGTTCAACTGATCAAATAAGTCATCAATCCTCGGCAACGAGTACTTACTCTTGATAGTGAGATTGTTGAGCGCTCTGTAGTCGACACACATGCGTACCGTCCCGTCCTTCTTTGGTACAAACAGAACAGGTGCGCCCTAAGGTGAAGAACTAGATCGGATGAATCCCTTGTCCTGCAGCTCATCGACTTGCTTCTTCAGCTATGCCAACTCGCTGTTGTTGATCCTATAGACATGCTGCGAGACAGGCTCAGCACCCAGCACCAAGTCTATAGAGAACTCAACATCCCAGTCTGGCGGCATTCCCGGTAACTCATCAGGGAAAACATCTAAGAATCCTGCTATCAATGGACGTGGCAATTCCTGCCCCGTCAATATAGCTCCATAAAAACCATCTCTGGCTCAGCTGCTCCTCTGGCGAACTCAAACTCTGGCTCTCTCGACGGTCTAAACAAAACTCTACCTCCTCTACAGTCCTAGCATCGTGCCTGCTCAACCAATCCATACCGAGTACCATATCGTAGCTCGAAAGGGGCATTATGAGCAAGGACGCACTCAAATCCCAGCCACCCAGTATAACTCTCTGCCCTTTACAAATATTATTGACCAGGATAATGCCTCTCCCAGTCATAATCTTCCAAGTCCTACTCAGTGGTTCAGCAATAATATTGTGTCTAAGTACAAAAGAGACATATACAAAACTATGCATAGCACCAGAGTCAAACAAAGCTAATGCAGGAAATAAATCGAGTAGAGCAGAACCTGCCACCACGTCTGCTATGGGCTCGGCCTCCTCGACCGTCAGTACGAACGCCCTAATGCCCTACCCTGAGCTGCTTCCTTCTGATACTGGGCGAAATGCTGCTACTGGGTCGAAAGTGGCGGACCCCTCTGCTGAACAGTTGGTCCCACTGAAGCTCTAGCAGGAGGTGCTCTGTCCTGACCTCTCCTAGCTGGACGAGTAGGACAATCTCTCAACTGGTGGTCGGGTGCTCCACAGAATAGACAAATGCCTAACCTCTTCCTGCAGACCTCTCGGGTGTGCCCCGACTTTCCACAAAAAGCACACTGTGGAATCTGCTTCTGTCCCTGCTGATGCTGTGCACATGCTGGTGCCTGGTGCTGCTGATGCTGCTGCTGGTGGAACGGCTTCTGCTGCGTCTGAGGTCGCTTGGCCGGTCCTACACTGGAATTAGCACCCATAGTATCGCTACTCCTCTTGGGCCTGAAACCCAAGTCCTTCTCTGCAATCTGAGCGTCCATCAGAATGTCTTCAAAAGGTCGCAGTACGACGCTCAGACGTATGTGATCTGACGACGTGGTTCAGGCCCCTCCTGAACTTGTGGGCCTTCTCTCCAGCATCCTGAACCATGCCCGGGGCGAACCGGCTCAGACGGAAGAACTCTGCCATGTACTCGTCGACAGACATGTTGTCACGCCCCGATCCCGCAGAGTCCTTTCGTCCTCGCTTCGGACTATGTGAGACCGTTCGTCCTCGCTAAGGCGTGATGTCGTGCAAGCCTAAGTTGTGCTTGCACAAGGCCAAGACCTGGAAGAAGACAAGATAGACAAGGTTGACAATACGCAGCGGAACGTATCGCAGATAATTGAAGCAGCAGCGGACATATTTCAGAATACAAGCATTTAACACAATGGTAACAAGAAACAATTCTCTTTATTGATTTCATTTGAACAGATTACAAGCTCTCATTTCTCTCTGATACAATGTTACATTCTCTCAGAACTTTACAGATTACAATGATTCCGTTCCCATACATTACATCCCTTTATATACAAAACCAACTCTTACAAACAGATGTCATCTCTTGGCATCTCTTCTGATTTCTGGCTCCTGATGATGAGGCTCGGGCTATCGCTTCGGACTATCCTTTTCGATGCATAGTGCACCTGTATGCAGACTGATGGTGGGTCAGTATATCAGCATACTGGTGAATTATGGACAAAGGAGCTACATTTGTCTGAAACGATCACTGTTCATTTAGTGAGAAAACGTTTCTTGTGATGTGATCTTGCTACTTTTTACCTATGTTCATTTCATGCATATAGAGTCAGTTTACATCTCTTTTTGAAAATATCTTTGAAAAGCCACAGTTCATATCATTTCAAGTATACAAGGGACTATTCATTTCTAGCACGATGACTATTCATTTCATGTGCAGTGCGCAGCATGTTTCATGAGCATATTCATTTCTTTGATCAAATAATTCTTACGGACAAGTATAAGCACGATATCATATCTTTTTCTTTGATTCAAGACATTCTAAGGGTCAGATTACAAGTATGATATTACATCTTTTCTTTAGTAGAACATAGCACTTCTTGGTAACAGATTAATCTTTCAAGCAATTTATATAGCAAACTCAAGCAATACATGTGTATCACTTTTTAGTGATTCTTACCATAGCCGACCGTCCATTCCTGTACAAGACAAGGATTAGCATAAACATTATAAAACCAACATTGTCATTCCCTGTTCGTCTCTGCATCGTTAGCTCTTAGCAAAACATATGATAGATACATGCAGACCGATTGGCAGCTGTGACTCTCCGGTTCAGCTCTGCACCAACCAACACCTATCTATATGGTAGTCCATGGAAAACCCATGATTAGCCGTTGTGACTCTCTTGGGTTCAGCTCGTCGCTAAGGACTCAGATTGACTCCTATTTTTACATGGAGGCCCTAATCTCTCCTAGGCCGAGTGGTCCAGGCGCCCCCAGATCCACCCGAGAGACAAATTTTCCTTGTTAACAAGTTGTCCTAGACCACATGCATGCTCTAGCAGGATTCTATCAGATGAGACAGATTTGTGATCAGATGTACGACATGTTCTTTTCATGCCTTTGCAGATATACGACACGTTCAATTCGTGCCTTTCTTTTTTTCAGGCCAACATGTACAAGTCCGTCTGTATATGTCTATAATTCTCAAGCAATACTTAGCAGCAAGCAATGATAAAGCATTCAATTCGATTCATTTGTCTTCTCTTATCGTACCAAGCATGACAAGCATCAATTCAGTTCTTATTAGCAGGCAACGAGTCTTCTTATTAGCATGCAGATTATTTCTTTTCTTGTTCTTAGCATGGCAACATGTGAAATCTCTTATAAGCATACTCAATGATTTACTATCTTGTTATTAACAAATAGTATTCAATCAAAAACTCAGATTCTTAAGGCGTAAGCGAATCAGCAAATAAGACTTCGTCTACTCACCCAGATCAATCGTCTTCTGTTGCAGAGCCAGCAATCCGATCTTTCTGTCTATCTAGTGCCTTCGCAGAGCGGGGCACTACATAATTACCCACCGAAAAGAAGTTTCGTCCTCGAAACTTAAGAAGAAACTTACGATATCCTTAGCAGCGATAGTCCTCATCCTTCGCCATCACCAATCCATGAATTCATAATTCAGATCATATCAAGTCTCTTGTTCAATCAAGCATTTCAATCTCAATCAATCAAATCGATAAAACATATGCCAGCATCATCAAAATATTTACAGACTTATTGTATGGAACGTTCATCTCATTATTGATATCGAGTAGGCAATGAAATTTCGATCAGAAGACATGTACAAATTCAATTGAATCAAAATTGGCCAGAGGATCGTGTGGCTCTGATACCATTCTGTCACGCCCCGATCCCGCATAGTCCTTTCGTCCTCACTTCGGACTCTATGAGACCGTTCGTCCTCGCTAAGGCGTGATGCCGTGCAAGCCTAAGTTGCGCTTGCACAAGGCCAAGACCTGGAACAAGACAAGATAGACAAGGTTGACAATACGCAGCAGAACGTATCGCAGATAATTGAAGCAGCAGCGGACATATTTCAGAATACAAGCATTTAACACAATGGTAACAAGAAACAATTTTCTTTGTTGATTTCATTTGAACAGATTACAAGCTCTCATTTCTCTCTGATACAATGTTACATTCTCTCAGAACTTTACAGATTACATTGATCTCGTTTCCATACATTACATCCTTTTATATACAAAACCAACTCTTGCAAATAGATGTCATCTCTTGGCATCTCTTCTGATTTCTGGCTCCTGAGGATGAGTCTCGGGCTATCGTTTTGGACTATCCTTTTTGATGCATAGTGTACCTGCATGCAGACTGATGGTGGGTCAGTATATCAGCATACTGGTGAATTGTGGACAAAGGAGCTATATTTGTCTGAAACGATCACTGTTCATTTAGTGAGAAAATGTTTCTTGTGATGTGATCTTGCTACTTTTTACCTATGTTCATTTCATGCATATAGAGTCAGTTTATATCTCTTTTTGAAAACATTTTTGAAAAGCCACAGTTCATATCATTTCAAGCATACAAGGAACTATTTATTTCTAGCACGATGACTATTCATTTCATGTGCAGTGCGCAGCGTGTTTCATGAGCATATTTATTTCTTTGATCAAGCAATTCTTATGGACAAGTATAAGCACGATATTATATCTTTTTCTTTGATTCAAGACATTCTAAGGGCAGATTACAAGCATGATATTACATCTTTTCTTTAGTAGAACATAGCACTTCTTGGTAACAGATTAATCTTTCAAGCAATTCATATAGCAAACTCAAGCAATACATGTGTATCACTTTTCAGTGATTCTTACCATAGCCGACCATCCATCCCTGCACAAGACAAGGATTAGCATAAATATTATAAAACCAACATTGTCATTCCCTATTCATCTCTGCATCGTTAGCTCTTAGCAAAACATATGATAAACACATGCAGACCAATTGGCAGCAGTGACTCTCCGGTTCAGCTCTGCACCAACCAATACCTATCTATGTGGTGGTCCATGGGAAACCCATGATTAGCCGTTGTGACTCTCTTGGGTTCAGCTCGTCGCTAAGGACTCAGATCGACTCCCATTTTCACATGGAGGCCCTAATCTCTCCTAGGCCGAGTGGTCCAGGCGCCCCCAGATCCACCCGAGAGACAAATTTTCCTTGTTAACAAGTTGTCCTAGACCATATGCATGCTCTAGCAGGATTCTATCAGATGAGACAGATTTGTGATCAGATGTACGACATGTTCTTTTCATGCCTTTGCAGATATACGACACGTTCAATTCATGCCTTTCTTTTATTCAGGTCAACATGTACAAGTCCGTCTGTACATGTCTATAATTCTCAAGCAATACTTAGCAGCAAGCAATGATCAAGCATTCAATTTGATTCATTTGTCTTCTCTTATCGTACCAAGCATGACAAGCATCAATTCAGTTCTTATTAGCAGGCAACGAGTCTTCTTATTAGCATGCAGATTATTTCTTTTCTTGTTCTTAGCATGGCAACATGTGAAATCTCTTATAAGCATACTGAATGATTTACCATCTTGTTATTAACAAATAGTATTCAATCAAAAACTCAGATTCTTAAGGCGTAAGCGAATCGACAAATGAGACTTCGTCCACTCACCCAGATCAATCGTTTTCTGTTGCAGAGCCAGCAATTCGATCTTTCTGTATATCTAGTGCCTTCGCGGAGCGAGGCACTACACATGTTCCCTTGCACAAGTCCCACAAACTGGCCTTCCAGTGCACTAAGAGCCACATCAGGAAAGAATTTCTCCTTGAATATCTTCTTAAAGTTCTCCCATGTCAAGCCTGTCAATGTCACGCGAGGGTCTGTGCGGTACCAAGTCAGAGCGATATCAACGAACTGACTCGCTGCTGCTGACACCCACAGTCCCTCCGGAAGCTGTGCTAACCTCAGGCTCCGTTCAACATCCTCTAGCCAATCATCGGCATACAGGGTCCCTTCTGTTCCCTTGAATTCTCGAGGAAACAACTTCTTAAAATCTATCACGGAGCCAGGTTTCGCATGCTGCTGCTGTAGCTGCTGGACTGGAGCGCCCTGAGTCTGAACTACAATCACCTTCTATACAACGGCGAGCGCTAACTGGTGTGCGTTCTCTATGCTCTGCCTTAAAATCTCTGTCTGCCGCTGTGAAGCCTCAGCCTGTGCTCACTGCACCTCCATCATCTGTTGGAGGAGTGCGAACATCTGAGTAGCGTCAATCGACAATGCAAGTGGAGATGGAAGAGTCTCCGACTGAATAGGTACAGTCCTCGGGACTTGTGGAGGAAGACCCCCCGGTACTGTTGCCGCTACCTCTGGAACGGCAGGGACAGTAGGGTCAATCTCCTGATCCGCAGCTCTCTCAGTCAGAAAAATAGGTTGCGACGGATCGGACCTCTCTGGTGCTGCACTGGATCCAGCTGCCTGAGCTCGAGCCACTGTCATCCTGGAGACAGATTCAAGCAAGGAAATCAATATGGCACATGATATGATTTCATCAAGGAAGGATAATTTATTTCGAAATGCAAGAAGAGTTTGTCATGGAAATCAAAAGATTGGAGTTTTTCTAATATATGATTGAGTAACTCCTATTATAACCTAAAACCTATATCCTATAGCAGGCTCGTAATTAGCACTCTAAGTCGAGCATCCATTACAAAATTGTACTAGTTGTGACTCTGACCTGCATGGGCTACCATAAAAACGTGTCATGACCCGTACCCTGTTTAGGGGCACAAGCACGTGGGTACGTCCAGCCTATGCCGCAGTATAGGTGGTAGAACGCTGTAAAGGTCATCTAGAATATATAGAATCTAAGACACAATTATATAACCTGTCATCTCCGCACGGAGGAATATAACCACAACTCAATCACATAATTCTAAGGAAGATAAATACGATGATAAAGATAAAGATAAAGATAAAGATGAGATAAATAGTCTGAAACAATGCTGAGTCGCAATCACAAGTTCAGAAATCAAGACATAAAACAATATCCCAAAATAAATACTACAAGTCTCAAAGTATCAAACTGGAATATAATCAAGATAAAATCTAGGTAAACCAGGTCACTACTGGCGGTGCGTCCTCTATGAGCACCGGGTCCACAGGCTGGTCCTGGTCGTAGGCTCCATCTATGCCAAACCCGTAGTAGGTCGGACAATCTGCATCTAGATCCTCTGAAAAACAACGAGAGTTATTCTGTCATTATATGAGCAAGTACAAACACCAATAACAGTTTCATGTGAATTGACAAATACTATAAGAGACAATTATAATGAAATACAAGATAAAATATCAAGACTGAAAGTAAAATAGTACAAGAGAACTGGATATCATGCCAAATGTAAGATATAAGATAGAACTGGAATATAAACAATAAAAGTAATCTGAGGTATGATGTAACATAAAAATAAAGTGCCATGAGATATTAGAGCGTTATGTGATCGGCTTGGGTCAAGATCAGGCTGTTCCATTTGATCGACTATGCACATGTAGTATAATAGTATAGAGATCAGGCCGGCCAAAATGGAAAGCAGTGCACAAGTAGTATAAGGTCAGGCTATACCCTACGTGTGGTGAGGGTGGAGCTATGCACAAGTAATAAACAAGTAGGGGTATGATTACATAACCTCTAATAACTCTCCATCCCCGAGTAGTATAATGAATCCAGACATGACAGGTCATGGCACAGGATTCAAAGGGCAGGGGGCCAGCCCACTCCCAAATCGGTAGCTATACAAGTACAGGAAACAATATCGAACAATGTACTCATATACCAGGTAAATCGGGAATGACATCTCATGACGAGATTCACATATACTAGTCCATTTATCCTTGTGTCGAGAATCAAGTATAACACTACAACTGAATCGGATATAGTAGATATCAAAGCAATGAAAACTATCAGAGAATGTACTTGCCTGTTGTCCTGAGCTACTACAACCCACTCAATGAGCCACGAACGGTCAACTTGCACAACTGTCTCCTAATGCTGAAACAGACATTACCAATGTTCTTAGAATGGTAAAATTAACTAGAAACGCCTATCCATAAGTCCAATTCTGGACACAAGGACAAAACGGTAATTTTATATCAAAATGGTGTCCGCCATTGGACCCACTTTATACCAAAAAATGTGCCAAAATTATGGTCTATAAAGTCATCAAACTACATATATACAGGTCCGGTTTGACGAGACCAACCCAACCGTATGTCCAAAGTTGGATTCCGGTGGACCGTGCACAAATTCGCCTGTTGGATCGAGTCACGGGCCTGCCAAAATAGCGTTCCGGTCGACCTTCTCAGAATCGGACCAAACTTGGCATACAGGACCAGAAAAATGATACGGTCCTGTTGGTGTAAGTTTTATCTCGATATCACGAGCGTGCATAAAGTAATTGACAAATTTATAAAAAGGCCGATACGATAAATTTTGATGGATACACATCAAATTTGTCGCGCACACGTGACCAATTTGAATTTCGTCAAAGCCCACACGTTCATGAAGTCGATACGCACCTTTCGATACTTTCGGTTCGCGATCACGTCGCCCGGATTGACAGAACGGACGGAGTATCAGGACATTTTTTCTAAAAATTCAGTTTTGAAATTCAGTTTTTTCTCCAACTTCACAAATCAATAACTTTCTGTACAGTGTATAAAATTTAATTCTACAAAAAGGGTTTTAAAGCCCTATTGGTTGTCTACAAGTCTCTTCAAACCGATTTTGAAAACTCGCAGCACGTTGATCGTAAATCGGCCACAAAGTTGGGATTTCGGGACAGTTTCTGACGTCCAATAAATCAAGTTTTTCTCGATTTTGGAACTCGTTTTTCGTCGCACATGGTGCGAATCGGCACGAACTACTTAAAGGGAATCAAAGGTGTATATGTTAGGATCATACCTGACCAAGTGGTTCGCAAAATAACTAAGCGAGGAAAAAGAAATCTATTTCTGAAGTTGGCTCTTCGCTGATAGTTCTCGTGCGCTGGTGGGCTGCCCGTTGCGCGTTTTCAGACGATGGACGGTCGCAGGTTGGTCGACGACGACATTGGGGCGTACGCTGGGCTGGGGATGATGGCTAGGGTTTGCATTTTGTAAAAAATCCTTCTCTCTCTCTCTAACGAGTTATAAATACGAAAGGGTTTCGCCTCGGCTTAAATATAGAAAAAGGGGGGTGCGCCTCGAATTATAAGCAGCAGCTGCTGCTATGTTATTGTGTGCGTGTGTGTGCTTTTGTGTTTATGATTGTTGATTCCTTTTTTCTTTTTATTTCTTTCTTTCTTTAAACCGTATATATATATATATATATATATATATATATATATATATATATATATATATATATATATATATATATATATATATATATATATATATATATATATATATATATATATATATATATATAATAAGAATTTATTTATAAACAAAAACTAAATATTTATTTTATATAATTATTAAATATATTGAAGCTTTTATAAATTAAAACTATATCAATAAAATACCTATTTAACTAATAATATAAAAACACAAACAATAATATTTTAATAATATTAAAATAATAAAATATTATAAATGACTATATTAGCCCTATTCAGGAAAGTGGGGGTGACAACAAGAAAATTTTAAATTTTTTAAACAATTATAGAATAAACACGTAAATGAAGATAAAATTGACTTTTAGAAATTTAAGGGAAGAAAACAGATAAACAATAATTGTAAAATATTAACGTGAAGACTATTTGGAATAACGTTTTCATACTGATAGTAGTTTTTTATTTTGATAGAAATTGGGAGCAACAACTCTCAATTTTCATGATAGGGTTAGTTTTGGTAACAGAGCAATATATTGAGAACAATATTGTTAATTTATTTGGGATGATGTTTTCCAAAGCAAAAATATGGGCTATTAATTGTCATTAACTTTGCCATTTGGGAACATGTTAACAAAACCCTTATTTTTTAGTATTTTACATATGATGTATTTTACTGTATTGATTAATAATTATTAATGTTTTAGTATTATGTATAAATGTTGTATTTATTAACATAAATATACATAATAGTTTCCTATAAAGAAATTATATTGAACCATATAAATATAGTATGGGGGCTCTTATGCCATTACTATCCTTGGGTTTTATTTATTTGGGCCTTAGGCCTTGGGCCTCTAGAAATAACAGTAATTAGTTAATTATTATGATTATTGTTATTATGATTATTTTGTTATCAATTATTATTATTATTATTATTATTATTATTATTATTATTATTATTATTATTATTATTATTATTATTATTATTAATGTCATTACCATTAGTATTATTATTTTATACTTACTCTAACAACATCTATATATACAGTTATATTACTATGAGAAACATATTATGTATTTTTAAAAGGGTGATTTTTGGACTTCTAGATATTTTACCATGTATGTATATATTTGTTTTGTTATTAGTTTTGGGCCAGGCCATGCGAATAATTCATCCGGGCTTATGCTTATATATATTATATATATATTATTGAGTTTTCTAAAGAATATTTAAAAAGAATTTAAAAAACAAATATGGGATTTTGAAATATATATAATATATATATATATATATATAATATATATATATATTATAATATATATATATATAATATATATATATATATATATATATATATATATATATATATCTATATATATATATATATATATATACATATATATATATAATGTATATATATTATGTATAGGGTTTCTCTAACGGTTTATATAATATAATTTTAAATGTTATAAATGCTTCCAAATGATTTCTTAATAGCTATAAATAAAGAAAATGTATATAGATAAATTCTTTTCCTTGCCACTAAATTCTTAATTTCTCAAATCCCCCTTGATAAGATTGTCCTAAAATTGTACTAATCATTATTTTATTTTCTTGCGAACCCGAACTCTATCACTTTGACCTAGCTAGTCGGACTATCTTGGACTCGATGGTATTATTGGTTCACCAGCAAAGGACCCCAGCAAGTCATATACTAATGTTTTCATTCATAATAGTTTTTTCTATTTCATGTTATATATATGCTCTCTCTTGCTGGTTGACACGTTGTTACACGGATTAGTATCATGGATCTCTACTACTATATCTTGATTATCATGCTTTCGTGTTTCATGACTTGTTCGAGTCTGGGTACTAGTCGGGAGGAAAATATCTTAGTAGACATGTGAACTACCCAGAGCTATCTTCCATGTCTTTTGTGAAGAATAGCAGCCGCACAATACACATACGGGGCGTCGAATTTACCACCTAGTCATTCACATGTCGAATACGATATTTCAAAAATACATAACTAGTTGACATTTACTCGATTTCTCCTTGTTTCTTCACCACATACCATGTCACCCCATTACATGTTTTTATCTAGCTGATACACCTGTTATAGAGTACTTGTTTCATTCTAGATATGCCATGATTCAGTTTGCTATCTAGTTTTATTTCACATATGCTATATTCATGTCTGCAGATTCTATTATGTTTTTGAATAGCCTGTCGGTCTGTGTACTTATTCCCTTCCTGACTGGAAACTAACATTTTTTATGTTAGCCGTGGCTTCTCTTAGCATTGGAAGATACAGGTGTGTACTTGCATGATCAACCTAGAATATTAGTTAGAGGTGTTAGTAGTTTGTATGACATTAAATTCCATTTCAAATATAAAACTTATAAATTTTATAAATTTGTTTAGTTTTGTGAATGAGCTAATAAAGTATTATTATGTGATTTTTAGCATCGTGGCCTTGACACGTTCTAACCGCCGACTATGCAGCATAGGCTGGCTGCGTACGCACTCGCGTCCCGAAAAGCGGATGCGGGTTATGACATCTTGGCTTGGTGTGAGACTCGTCTCACTGTATCAGTATTTATATACGGATACATATTTTGTACTGTGTTTTATATTTACTTGATTTTCGGAACGCTTTAAATTTTTCCAACTTATAGATTTTCTCCTTGACCGGCATACGTCAGTATACAGTGTATACCGACGGCATACCTGTCACTCCGTTTTCCGTTATACGTATTTTTAGCGCACGCATACGAATTTCTGACTTTTGTCAGGTGACCTGTTTTGACTTATCTTCTTAGCTTTGCCTTAGTTTAATCCTGTACTTTGTTTATTTTGGTTGGTTCACTTGGCATGAGTTGGTTCGGTTGGTTGAGATGAGAAGGGTTTTGTATAAAAAACCAACTTCTCTCTCTCCTCCATTCATTTCATTTACTCCTTTTCCATTTGCTCCTCCTCCAAAACCTAGGCAAGTACATCTTGCCAAATCATGAACAATGTTATTTTTGTTTGTTTTATTCTCTTCCTTTTATTATTCTAATCCTCTTTAGAACTTAGAGTTTTCGGTTTAAAAGCTTACATTTTTGTAGATCTAAGTTTGTATTTTTTTTCCTTTTTTTTTTGATCTCTTAAAGTTTGACATTTTCGAAATCTAATGGTTCCATGTGTGGGGAATTTATTCTATCCAATTTTGGCTTTTGAACCGTTTGGATTTTGACTTTATATGAAGTTATGCCGTTTTCGTGTTCGTGGGTTCTCCACACCTTGGTGCTGTCGGGACGATGAACAGTGCCGCGCGCAGTGTTTTCCCTGCCGCGCAACGTCTGCCATGCTTGCACGCAACATGCGCCGTAGGCACTTTTTTCCCTCGTGCGCAGCACAACTTGCGCGTCGCGCGCGATTTTCTACCGCGCAATGTGCGCTGTGCTTGCACGCAACGTGCGTCATGGGCACTTTTGCACTTGTGCGCAACGCAACTTGCGCAACGCATGACGTGCGCAATTTCTCCGCACACATGCGTCGTGCTTGCACGCAACGTGCGCCGTGGGTACTGTGTGCCGCTTGTCGTGCTTGCGCGCAACGTGCGCCGTGGGCACTTTTGTCCTCGCACGCCGCGTACGATTTTCTGCCACGTAACGTGTGCCGTGCTTCGCACAACGTGCGCCATGGGCACTTTTGCCCAGTGGCGTAACTTGCGCGCGCTCGCCGTGCTTGCGCGCAAAGTGCGCCGTTTTGCCCTCGCGTGCAGATCAACTTGTGCGTCGTGCGGCATGCACATTTTTTGCCGCACAACGTGCGTCGTGCTTGGGCGCACGTGCGCTATGGACACTTTTGCCCGCGCGTGCAACTAAACTTGCGTGCCGCTCGCCGTGCTTGCACGCAACGTGACTCCAAATGACTATTTTGCCCATTGAGCTGTTTTGTAGCTAAAATCTTAAAAAACTCAAAACATGAAAGTTGTAGATCTTTGTCTTAGCTTCAAGAATCTTCTTATTTCCTTTAATTAGAGTTCATATGCGATTGATAATTTCAATCATAGTTTTATCTTTCTGGTATGTTTTTTGTACTTGACGTTTTTGAGGTTTCCTCGATGTAATAAGTTCTTTCATGATTAGATGATTTTGTACAGTTAGAGAATAATTGTACCCTCTCATATTCTTAACACTAGCACAGATTCAATTATGTTTTATGTCAAGTAGTACTTTGTTTATTTATTCCTTCTCTCATGCCATGATACGTCTTTATCTAATTATTTTTACATGCGATTATTATTGTCATGTTTGCTTAATCTAGATAGTGGCCCATTGTGGTGCACTCATGCTACACGTCTCTTCTTTGCTTAATCTAGATAGCAGTCCGTCGGGATGCACTTATGATTTATGTCTCTTCTTTGTTTAATCTAGATAGTGGCCCGTCGTGGTGCACTCATGCTACACTCTCTTATCTGGTTATTCTAGATAGTGACTTGTTGTGGTGCACTCATTTACATGTCACTTTTTGTTTTACATGATAGTGGCTCGTCGAGGCGCACTCTGACAAGTGCTCTTTACATGACAAGTAAACCTTAACATGATAATTCTTGTAGTGGTCCTTTCTGGCGCACTCTTGACATGATAAGTAAACCTAACATGACATGCTTAATAAGATGTTGCTGCGCCGGCTATCCTCCCTTGCTAATTAACTCTTTGGACACCATAGTTAAATATATTA
>JANAVB010027989.1:0-27728 GCA_029216955.1 Iris pallida
ATATATATATATATATATATAGATATATATATATATATATTATAGATATATATATATATCAATCCCTATATATATAATATATATATATATTATATATATAAAATAATATATGGCTATAGGGATTATATATATATATATATATATATATATAATATATATAATATATATATATATATATATATATATATATATATATATATATATATATATATATGTATAAAGAGGGGAGCAACAGCACTAGTGTGCTGGACCCGCACAGCCCAAGGGGCCACCAACCGATATATATATATATATATATAATATATAATATAATATTAATATATATATATATATATATTATATATATATTATGTATAAAGAGGGGAGCAACAGCACTAGTGTGCTGGACCCGCACAGCCCAAGGGGCCACCAACCGAGCAGTGGCTTCCATGGACAAACCCACAACCCGACCCATAGGGAGGGTACTGCTAGGTCTCTGGGCCTTAATGCTATTCTTCAATCCTGAAGCCTACTTATATGTT
Source organism: Iris pallida (assembly GCA_029216955.1). Lineage (NCBI taxonomy): Eukaryota > Viridiplantae > Streptophyta > Magnoliopsida > Asparagales > Iridaceae > Iris > Iris pallida. The sequence continues at coordinate 522 of JANAVB010027989.1, forward strand.
GCTCTGCAGAGGCTTGGTTTTTTATTGCTGGTTCGCTAATATGTGTTTTATAAAAAAAGAAGAAGAAAGAAATACCATCCCAGGCCAGGCCATAGCAGGCCGGCCAGCCCCATCCCAGCTAAATCTTCCAATTCCCGAGCCCTTTAGATTTGTCTCAGCATTCAGTTGTTTATATATATCGTGTATATACATACATATAGAGAGCCGAGAGGTTAAGAGAGTTCGAGAGATCAGACTTCTTCGAAACCCTAACACCTGCGCAACGCCGACACCTACACCCGGGCGCACCCTCTCCCCACGCGCGCCACCACCGTGCCACCGCTGGCCGGAGGACGGCCGGCCAGAAACAGCGAGCGCACGAGACAAAGCGCAGAACAGGCAGCAGCGGAGCCCTGTTCGCACCCAGATTCCCGATGCCACGGTTCGCCGTTGGTCGAACCAATCGTGCAGGTAAACTCCCAACCTAACCCCCTTCATTTCGATTCGAATATCTCGATATACCTTGCACTACACGCGTTACAATCTGAGTCGAAAATCGACGAAAAACCTGTTCGAAAACAGGAATTAGAACAGTCCAAGAGCCCCTGTTCGGAGGTCGATCCCGATCGATCCAGCACCATAATAGAAAATCTAGTTAAACAACTTTTTAGACAACATGTAGGACTTTCTAACCTATTTTGTAGATTTAATTTTCATGAAGTCTACGCAGAGAAAACATATTTCCAAAATCGAGATTTATCATTAAAAACAGTTTTCAAAATATTAAAAATCCCTCGATACGACGTGCGTCCCACCACTTCGGGCGACGTGGTCACAAATCGAAGGCATCGAAAGGTGCGTAACGGCTTCGTGGTCGTTTGGGCTTTGACGGAATTCAAATTGGTCGCGTGTGTGCGACGAATTTGATGCGTATCCGTTAAAATTCTTCGTATCGGCCTTTGTGCAAGTTTCTCAATTACTTTGTGCACGCTTGTCAGATCGAGACGAAACTTGCGCCAACAGGACCATATCATTTTTCTGGTCCTGTATGCCAAGTTTGGTCCAATTCTGAGACAGTTGAATCGTATATCGTTTTGTGGGCCCCACGTTCCCACTCAACGGACGATTTTGTGCACGGCCCGCCGAAATCCAACTTTGGACATACGGTTGGGTTCGTATCGAAAAACTGGATCCGTAGACATGTAGTTTGACAACTTTAGAGACCGTTGACTCTGGCGCACTTTTCGGTGCAAAACGAGTCCAACGGCGGATACTGTTTTGGCCCAAAATTACCGTTTTGCCCCTGTGTCCAGAATTGGACTTAAGGACAGGCAATCCTAGCTAATTTGACTATTCTGAGAACATTGGTAATGTTTATTTAGCTTCCGGGGACTGTTGTACAGGGTTTTGACTATTGTGGCATATTGAGTAGTTCAGACTGTCGGTTTTCACCAGCACATGACCACAGGCGAGTACAGTTTATTGTCTGCATTTCGATATTGATCTTTACAATATTTCATTGATTAGTCATTGGTTATGTGATTTTTATACTCTATTATAAATTGTTGAGTCGGAAATGAGAAGTACCAAGGATGTGTGATCCGACCGTAGACCGTGTTTATTTTCATGCAGTAGACCTTGTAGACCGTGTTTATTTTTCTGCAAGTAGACCTTGTAGACCGTGTTTATTTTTCTGCAAGTAGACATTGTAGACCGTATTTATTTTCTGCAAGTAGACATTGTAGACCGTGTTTATTTTCTGCAAGTAGACATTGTAGACCGTGTTTATTTTTCTACAAGTAGACATTGTAGACCATATTTATTTTTCTGCAAGTAGACATTGTAGACCATGTTTATTTTTCTGCAAGTAGACCTCGTAGACCGTGCGGTGTAGTGTCCTAGACTGATCACATATCAAAGGTACTTCTAACTGTTTGGAAAAGTATTTTGTGTCTATTTATTGATATTGGTTTCCATATTTACTATTTATTTTCAAAACTCATGATTGATGTCTAACCTTTGTTTTATAGTCACTTTCTTTATTTGAAATCGTATTCAGTGAATTGTGCTCGTTCCATTCCTGACTGGAAACCAACATTTTTAGGTTAGCCGTGGATTCACTTAGCTTGGGGAGTGATGGGAATACTTGCAGACGAAAGCCTAGAGACTAGCTAGATAGTTGAGTCGTAGTCATTCATTTATTTGTACAAGTTTATATTTTTTTACAAATGTAAAACTTGTGATCATTGTAAGTTAAATTAATTATGTGAATGAGCATTATGTGTGATTTTGATCTTCATGGCCGTGACAGCGTTATACCGCCGACACTGCGGCGTAGGCTGGCTTGGACACGTCTCGTATCCGTTTAAAAAAAAATGGGTGTGGGTCGTGACAAGTTTTTGTGGTGGCCCATGCAGGTCAGTCTTTGCAAATCATACGAACTCGTGATAGTACTTAAGTAGTCGTACTATTGCGGGCCTGCGACTAGAAATGCTCATTCACGAATTAGAAATTAATTTAATTTACGAGAATGACTAGGACTAGGAGTCCCTTATACAAATTTACCGATGGGTAGTCTGGGCCATGCAATGTAGATAAGGAGTTATTAATAGTTATCAGATCCCCATAGGTACACTAGTATCTCTTGATATGACGACGTGATCTAATTTGGATAGATTATTCCCTTGGTAAAGCAGGTCTCCATAGAATTAATGATCTAATCTTGATAAATGGTGCAATTCCGTCTCTCTGTCCTTTGGATATCATCATCACATCTTAGTCAAATTGCCTATTTAGTTCCTATCTTTGCCCTAAGAATTGTTATTTTTATGTTATCCATAGATGAACCTCAAGTTAGTTTCGATTCAAGTTTTTTTTTTCCTCAAAGGCTTGAATACACATGGAATAGTTAGAATGTTTGTATTTCTTTTTTCCTCAGTTATTTCTCCCTGTTCAATCCTTTATCTTAAGGGTTGTGACTGATAGGACAAATGTTTACGCTTTATTTCCTAGTCAACTTGTTTGAATCTATAGAAGCCCATGAAGTTTTACAGCTATAGTTAAAAGAATATTAGTTGACTCATAATGGCAGGACAACAGCGCACTGTCGTCATATATTTGAATTATGGAGACTATGGACTCACTGCAGCCAGCAGCGCACTGGCGAGACACGACCCTAGAGTTGAAATTTTTAAAGAAATTATAGGTTATAGAATATTCCTAAAACTATGGCTAGTGGTCCTCTTTGATCATAGTTACCCGGGTGTCGAGATAAGGTAGAGTATCTGATAGCATATCACATCTGAATCACAGAACCAAGAGTTTACCATCGCCCGAGTATACGGACGAGGCATAATCCTCGGTGAAAATAATTTCAGACATGATTACAAGTTTAGGGTACTATAGAGGATAGGACCGTGCCATGTATGTCCCATAAGATACAAAGCCAATAGTAGTGGAAGTTTGTAAGTTTGCTAGCATGTCTCCCGACCTAGCACTTCGTATGATCCTCATTATCTATTGATGAGGAAATTGACTAACACTAATAGGTTACCTAGAATATAGAATTCAGAAGTCCATAAACCATTAGTCGACCAAGGCCTTAAGGGTAAGATGATAGTGGGATGTCTATAGAAGCAAGAACACCAGGTAAAGTTGATTCCCTCTAAACTCGAACTACTTGTGCCTCTTTTCAAAAATCTCGCGTACTAGAATCTTGACTATCGTGACCAATGCTGCTATTACAGCCTAGTTTTTGCAAGCTTACTCTGTTCTCGAGCTTGATTCGAGGCATATGTTTAGTGGGGACGCCTGCTAACTTATTGTCTAATCAGAATCAGTGTATTATGGTCTGATCAACCATGATGCATTTGGTTCGCTCTTCGTTTAATTACACTATGTGGATGGAGATATATAGGTATCTAGGATCTCATCCGCGACTGCTTGACAATTTCTCTTGAATTATACGTTCGCCCTTGAATCACATGATTGTATTCAGTAATATCTTTCTTGAACTCTTTATGGTTTTTGTCTTTCACTGGTTCGGAAAGGCAGAAGCTCGTAATTGGTAGAGAGATATCGCGTACCCCCATGGCTATGGTAGTTGTATACACAAGGGTAGTTATCGTCAGCCAGCCATATGATCGAGTTACTCGTTCTCCTCTCGACCCCAAACTGTTATCGAGACTTCTAGCCATCTGAATTTGAGAACGATTAGGGTTTTACCTTTAGTTAGAATGCAAACCTAGGAGACTATCTTTTTTCAAGAAACCAAATGTTGTGAGTCTCTAATTATTTGATTGAAGCTTGCCTTAACTATCAACTCTTAAGCCTTAACCCAACCCTTCCTCGACCAAATCCCACAGTCAGTCATGAGATGAATAGACAAGGGTAAGGACAATCATTTACCATGTTTATGGTATACACTCATTCCGAGATTGGTTTCCAACAAGTACTTCCCCTAGTTATGTAAAATTTTATTATTAAGACCTAACTCGTATTGGAACACCACAGTCACTAGCTTACTAATACCATAGCTTACATACCCTGTCATATTATGATCTATCAGTTGTCAACAGCAATACACGATCACTACAACTCTTGTGACAATAGTCTGGCAGGTTGACACAAGTAAAAATTTGCGACTCAGTTGTTAGAATTCTTTTCATATGATATGCCTTAGAGTTGGTTACCCCGTCGACAACTCGTGTATACTGTGGACGAGCATGTCATTCTATTTTCTCGATCATGTGTCATTGTACACACTCATTTTCTAATTATTGAGGAACGATCTTTGACTTGACTTATATCTACCATATTTCGTTACGTCGTACCTTATTCTTTATTACCGAGAATCGAGGTGCGATGTCCTGACATTGAAATCCTTCTAACCTCATTATTCTTAAGACCAAGTCCTAACTTTTAAAGGTGAGTAGACTGTAAGCCTTTTAAAATTTTAGGATATACGAGATTTTTTGATTGATTAAATTAGTGTCCCATGGACTCCCACTTTCTCTTTAGATCATTTTGTGTTTCTGACAAGTGTCATTAATATTCGGAGCACGAGACCAGCTATTACCTTCCAACCAATTTCACATGCAAAATCTAGACGAGTCCACCTTCATCTAGGTATATCATGTCCCACTCAAACACGTCCCCTTGTACCCTATTTTTATGGTACGACTATCAGGTCAAAGGGACGAGTTATAACCCTTACCATAATATCGGTATGCTTTTCGACTTTCATTAGAGCATCAACTTCGTCTCGAACCTCTCGACCCAATATATGGTGGTGATCTACTCGAAGCCCACTACACACATTGTCATTAGTGTGCCCCTCATTAGTGTCTTCTCGTGCTACTTAAACACAAAAGTCACAGAAGGCGCATCTTCAGGGCTCTAGAGACCTAGCTAACCAATCCGACTGCACCTAGCTCAACCACTTGGGTGGAAACTTATTCTAGGTTACCCTAACCGAGTAGAAATAGCTTTATCATTGGATCTTGTCCAGTCAATATAGATTGAAGTCCAAGGTTCATCCAACCGATGACTGATGTCCAATTGGGGAACCCATTAAGACCCAGTAATACCCATTCATGCATACCACCAAAGTTGGACTATAAAACCGAACTTTCTGAAATAGGTACCTATACCCATTATGTTGTCTTCCCTTTTTAGAATGTGAAGTCATTCGTAACCCTTATCCCATCTACCTGGAAGTCGCGATACGATTTTGTATTGTATTTGTATTCCTTGCTCATGCGTTTAAATAACCACGGAATAGATCGCAATCTTGATTTCTCAAATTCTGTTCTATCATGAAATCGTGCTTAGTTTTAATTTCGAGAACGGAATTTCCGTAGTGCATAGGTTGCAAGCCTCTCTAAGAAACGAAGGGTCTCTTCGTAGTTAGCCAGTGATTGGAACGGAGTAGCCCCAATCTAGCTAATAAGTCAATGGTTCATAAGGTCTATTTTATCGATATCATTTGATATCCTCTACCGCTCTTGAAACTTCGTGCTTGTTCTCAGTTATTCTTCCTTGTCTTTTCGTACCATTGACTCTCGTCCTTCCTATTTTGGGGGTACATAACCGTGTTGTTTAGAATTTAGCAGAAGTTATAGTATAAGCTAGTTGATATTTGAATTTTGGGTTGCTTGGTAGATATGCAAGGATTATAGATGACATAGGCGATAGATATCTATTAGAAGAATTTAGAGCAACTAGTTGGAAGATTATAAGGTTTTTGTGACCTGTGTTTTGAGGGAGTAGTATGATCAAAGGTGAGTAGACGTCCTTGAGAGTTCGTAGTTACAAGGGCTAGTAGAAATATATGATAAATTAAATTTGAGGAGAGGTGGACTTACTTTTAAGATTTAAATTTTAGGCATATCTACGAATTAGAAATTTCGAGGATTCGTAGTACGATATAACCATGAGAATAGACGATAGCTAATGGAAACCGTCTTCTATCATAGCGGATGGACTCTTCCCTTAAATTTCGAGGACGAAATTATTTTAAGGTGGGTAGATTTGTAACCCCTCTTCCCGAATTTCGATAATATATTTTATTTATTTATTTGAATTAAAATAGTGATTTTTAGAATTTTTAGAAATAATTACTTAGTTAATTATTACGATAGATGACTTGAACCATGGTGGAGTTTTGTAGTGCATGGCGACTAGAAATCGTTGCACGGATAGTGCTATGGCATGCTTTGGCTAGTGTATTAACCCTGGTTGGAAAGGCTGAGCCATAATGATGTCCTAACTAGGAAAACCAGGCCAAGTTGCGACTTCACCTTTACCGAAGTTTTATTTATTAATTATATTATTGAATAGAGAAAACCGATTATACTATTTTAGTCCGGACTGGACCCGAACTGAGTCCGAGCCCATGTAGCCATGCGGCACGTCTAGGGACATTCGTGCTGATGGAATTTGGTATAAGGGTGTTGTATTTCGTTTTTAATGATTTAATGAATATTTTCTAGTATTCGTAATTTAATATTATAAATATCATTATTAATTAATATTCAACGATATTGGTATAAATAGGCCCTTGTACATCCCGGGGATTATTAGATTGTACGCCATGGTATACACACCAATTATTGAGTTATTGAATTTCGTTATTATTATTGTATTTTTATTATCAATTTATCGAGGTTATTGTATATAATACTATTATTAGTGGTTATATTATATTTTTCAAGTAAACGTTATATATATATATATATATATATATATATATATATATATATATATATATATATATAATTAATATATATATATATATATATATATATATATATATATATATATATATATATTAATAGGCCCTATAATAGAATATATTGGATTTTTATTTAAATTTTATGAAGAGTATTATATAAGTATATATAGGAATATATGGATAAATATATATATATATATATATATATATATATATATATATATATATATATATATATATATATATAAAATATATATATATATATATATATATGTATAAAGAAGGGAGCAACAGCACTAGTGTGCTGGACCCGCACAGCCCACGGGGCCACCAACCGAGCAGTGGCTTCCATGGACAAACCCACAACCCAACCCATAGGGGGGGTACTGCTAGGTCTCTAGGGCCTTGATGCTATTCTTCAATCCTGAAGCCTACTTATATATTGCTCTGCAGAGCCTTGGTTTTTCATTGCTGGTTCGCTAATATGTGTTTTATAAAAGAAAAAAAAGAAAGAAGAAATAAATACCATCCCAGGCCAGGCCATAGCAGGCCGGCCAGCCCCATCCCAGCTAAATCTCCCAAGTCCCGAGCCCTTTAGATTTGTCTCAGCATTCAGTTGTTTATATATATCGTGTATATATATACATATAGAGAGCCGAGAGGTTAAGAGAGTTCGAGAGATCAGACTTCTTCGAAACCCTAACACCTATGCAACGCCGACACCTACACCCGGGCGCACCCTCTCCCCACGTGCGCCACCGCCGTGCCACCGCTGGCAGGAGGACGGCCGGCCGGAAAACAGCGAGCGCACGAGACAAAGCGCAGAACAGGCAGCGGCGGAGCCCTGTTCGCAGCCGGATTCCCGACGCCACGGTTCGCCGTTGGTCAAACCAATCGTGCAGGTAAACTCCCAACCTAACCCCCTTCATTTCGATTCGAATAGCTCGATATACCTTGCACTACACGCGTCACAATCTGAGTCAAAAATCGACGAAAAACCTGTTCGAAAACAGGAATTAGAACAGTCCAAGAGCCCCTGTTCGGAGGTCGATCCCGATCGACCCAGCACCATAATAGAAAATCTAGTTGAACAACTTTTTAGACAACATGTAGGAATTTCTAACCTATTTTTTAGATTTAATTTTCATGAAGTCTACGCAGAGAAAACATACTTCCAAAATCGAGATTTATCATTAAAAACAGTTTTTAAAATATTGAAAATCCCTCGATACGATGTGCGTCCCGCCACTTCGGGCAACGTGGTCGTGAACTGAAGGCATCGAAAGGTGCGTAACGGCTTCGTGGTCGTTTGGGCTTTGACGGAATTCAAATTGGTCGCGTGTGTGCGATGAATTTGATGCGTATCCGTCGAAATTCCCTGTATCGGCCTTTGTGCAAGTTTCTCAATTACTTTGTGCATGCTCGTCAGATCGAGACAAAACTTGTGCCAACAGGACCGTATCATTTTTCTGGTCCTGTATGCCAAGTTTGGTCCAATTCTGAGACAGTTGAATCGTATGTCATTTTGCGGGCCCCACGTTCACACTCAACGGACGATTTTGTGCACGGCCCGCCGAAATCCAACTTTGGACATATGGTTGGGTTCGTATCGGAAAACTGGATCCGTAAATATATAGTTTGACGACTTTAGAGACCGTTGACTCTGGCACGCTTTTTGGTGCAAAACGGGTCCAACGGCGGACACCGTTTTGGCCCAAAATTATCGTTTTGTCCCTGTGTCCAGAATTGGACTTAAGGACAGGTAATCCTAGATAATTTGACTATTCTGAGAACATTGGTAATGTTTATTTTAGCTTCCGGGGACTGTTGTACGGGTTTTGACTATTGTGGCACATTGAGTAGTTCAGATTGTCGGTTTCACCAGCACAGGACCACAGGCGAGTACAGTTTATTGTCTGCATTTCGATATTGATCTTTACTATATTTTATTAATTAGTCATTGGTTATGTGATTTTTATACTCTATTATAAATTGTTGAGTCGGGAATGAGAAGTGCCAAGGATGTGTGATCCGACCGTAGACCGTGTTTATTTTCATGCAGTAGACCTTGTAGACCGTGTTTATTTTTCAGCAAGTAGACCTTGTAGACCGTATTTATTTTTTTGCAAGTAGACTTTGTAGACCGTGTTTATTTTCTGCAAGTAGACATTGTAGACCGTGTTTATTTTCTGCAAGTAGACATTGTAGACCGTGTTTATTTTTCTGCAAGTAGACATTGTGGACCGTGTTTATTTTTCTGCAAGTAGACATTGTAGACCGTGTTTATTTTTCTGCAAGTAGACCTCGTAGAACGTACGGTATAGTATCCCAGACTGATCACATATCAAAGGTACTTCTAACAATTTAGGAAAGTATTTTGTGTCTATTTATTGATATTGGTTTCGATATTTACTGTTTATTTTCAAAACTCATGATTGATGTCTAACCTTTGTTTTATAGTCACTTTCTTTATTTGAAATTGCATTCAGTGAATTGTGCTCGTTCCATTCCTGACTGGAAACCAACATTTTCAGGTTAGCCGTGGATTCACTTAGCTTGGGGAGTGACGAAATACTTGTAGACGAAAGCCTAGAGACTAGCTAAATAGTTGAGTCGTAGTCATTCATTTATTTGTACAAGTTTATATTTTTCTACAAATGTAAAACTTGTGATCATTGTAAGTTAAATTAATTATGTGAATGAGCATTATGTGTGATTTTGATCTTCATGGCCGTGACAGCGTTCTACCGCCGATACTGCGGCGTAGGCTGGCTTGGACACGTCTCGTATCCGTTTAAAAAAATGGGTACGGGTCGTGACAACATGACAAGTATAAAAGGCCTGGACACCGTGGCCGATTGTGTTTATACAAATAAACTGGTACTATCTTGCATCATGTCTAGGATGGGGATCCCTAAGTACCACGGTCGGGGGTACCTACTGAAATTGACTAAGACTAATTAACTAGAATGATTCAGTAGTCATGAAGAGATTTTTCCAATTACAGGCAATCCTGTTATCTGGACACACTAAGTGGACTTGTAGCCTACCGACGAGTAGGGCACATTTCCAGCACACCGTCAAGTGTTGCACCCTTCTTAAATGGACATTCGACCTGGATAACCTGGATGGGCTGTAGGGATTGTGGCTGTAGGATGATCTCATTGCATGTGCTAGTATTTAGACTTGTGATAACCCTAGTTAGTTAAAGTATCAAGACATACTCCTTGCTTGGCCGTGATTGATTGAATGAAGTCTAGCCCAGTTTTGACTTATCCTGATCCTGTACAAGATTATGACAGGACATGACTTATTATGCTTGCCTTAACAATAAAGATCATGGGACCAGTTCTGTTCAGACGAAGGATTGCAACCCCGGTCCTTGTTTGGTTTAAGGGTTGTAACCTGGCTCCCGGAACAGTTCTATGCCTTCTCTTCATTTTTTGTCTTATTGCACCTCATGCCATGCTCGTCATGTTTTACCTTACTTCAATAGCATGATTATCTATACTGGCCTTAACAATAAAGATCAGGGGACCAGTTCTGTTCAGGCGAAGGGTTACAACCCCGATCCTTGTTTGGTTCAAGGGTTGTAACTTGGCTCCCAGAGCAGTTCTGTGTCCTCTCTTCGTTTATTGTCTTGTTACCTTATCATAGTATTTGAGACAAGTTTCTATTCAGGTGAAGGGTTCCAACCCCGGTCCTTGTTTGGTTTAAGGGTTGTGACCTGACTACTTGAATAGTTTTCTCGTGCTCAGTTTACTGTTGCTATCTCTATTATTATCAATTCTTTATTTATCATCTTTAATATTCTATTGTGATATGCTGGTTTTAGTTCCTAACTGAAGCCTCCTTTGTGGCACTTAATCTTTCTGGGGTCTGACCCAGCTGGTTTTGTATGGCCAGATATCGGAGCAGCTCCAGAGGATCTACCTACCTTTCAGCCAGATGGTGACTACCAGGCGTAACCCTGGCAACGAGTGGGTTTGTTTTTGTCCTTCCACTTTATTATAAAATTATTCTTTGAGGCATTTAGCCGACGAACACGTGTTAGCTTGATTGTACCTTTACTTACTGTCTGCCTACGGGCAGTAACATGATTGGCAAATCCTAGGGTTGATCATGTATTGACTAAAACTCTTGCTAGTCCTGACATTTTGTACGACTAGCTTCATGATCATCCAATATGTAATGTGTGAGACGCCTTACTATTGTATATTTGATATTCTAATAACTTGTGACTGTTACTACTTGCTTGTGATTGAGACAAAGGCTTATTCATGACCATAGGAGACTGATGGATTGTAGTTAAACCCTCACGTATCTAGGTAGCCTTGACCGTATAGCGAGGTGGGTTGTACTTTAATATACGTAACTGGCTATGTACGCCCCCGCTCTCCAGTATTCTGGTTCTGGGGCGTTATATGGTTTAAGTGGTGGCCCATGCAGGTCTTGAAAATTAAGATATGTGAGTGTTTAACGAATAGATGTCTCAATCAGTACTTGCCCTTAATCTCTACTCGTATCCTCTGAATCCCTGAATTGTTGACCTGATCACATGCTTGTATCGTTTATCTGTCCTGGTCCTTCCTTATTGTTTCCTATGTCGTCTTCTTCAGCGGCATTATTCCTGGACCTGCCGATCAGCAAGGTGGAGCACCTTCCGTGGACCAGCAGCAACCTGGAGATCAGGCCCAGCATTCAGGAGTAGCCTCCAGAGTCGTGCCTACCGGAGGAGAGCCACCAATTCCGTCTGTCCAGCCCGCTGAGCCCGATGGTGGCACTTTGGTGGGTCTTATCAGGTCATTATTAGCTTCACAGGATCGTCGGGGAGATGCCTTGCACCAGGCGGTGGCAGATGCTTTGACCAGAGGAGGTCATCAGGATAACATCATGGCCAACAGCTTCAAGCGCTTGAACCCTCCCTTCTTCGACGGTAGTGAAGATGCTATCGCTGCTGATGCATGGCTTCAGGATACAGAGGTGATTCTAGAAGCAGCCAGGACTCCAGAAGACGAGAAAGTGACGGTGGTGCGCCTGCAGTTGTTGAATCTTGCCTGCAGCTGGTGGGCGGCACAGGCCGTTGGATTAGTAGCACCCATTGCTTGGGCATTATTCAGAAAGAGATTCTAGACCAAGTATTTTGATGCTGTTGCTCGGTATAATCTACAGACGAGGTTCACTAATCTGAAGCAGATGGGTAGGACGGTCGACGGATATGCGGTAGAGTTTTTGAGACTTAGTCGGTTTGCTCCTACCTTGGTAGCAACCGAGTTCGATAGAGCCCAGCGGTTCCAACAGGAGCTTCATTTGGAGATTCTATTGGCAGTAGAGCAGTTTGAGCATCGGACTTTTGATGCAGTATTGAGAGCAGCTCGGAGGCACGAGTATACCTCCCAGAGGATCGTGGATAGACCGAAGGTCGAAGCGATCCCACAGCCAGATGAATCAGTCTTCAGCACCAGCCCCAGCAGCCAGGGCTTTGACCATTGGAGCCCCGAGGCGGGCGGCCTCAGTAATGTCGGTTCAGCATTCAACTCCGACGCACCCTCAGAAGCAGAAGCAGAAGCATTCTTCCACAGTGGGATGTTCACACTGCGGGAAGCCGGGGCATATGGTATCAGAATATCGCAGAGCACCGGGTTTATGCTTGGCTTGTGGTGCCCCGGACCACAGGGTAGGGAACTGCCCGAACAAAGGGAGTTCATCATCAGCCTTTTCTAGTCCTTCAGTTAGAGGACCAGCACCAGTCCAGCAGCAGCAACAGTACCCGTTTCCGAGGCCATTGTCGACGCAGGCCCAAGCATTCCAGCAGCAGAGACCGCAGCAGTATGCTCATGCCCAAGCCCTGATCCAGAGCAGGCAGAGGAGTTTTCAGCAGAGGGGACCCGTACCCAAAGGACATGGTCAAGTGCTGGCTTTGACCATGGAAGAAGAAGGATTAGCACCAGGTGAGGTGGTGGCAAGTACTATTCTCGTCAATACCTTTCCAGCTTCAGTATTATTTAATTCTGGTGCCTCACATTCATTTATGTCTGCACGATTCGTGACACGGATAGGACTGGAGCCCGAGTCATTATCAGTAAGGCTCAATATACTTAATGGTAACGGACTTGTAGGAGTAGATAGAGTGTTTTCCTCGTGTCGGATCGTAGTTAGCGGTAGAGAGTTCCCCGCTAGATTGATAGAGTTCCCGATGGCCGATTATGATGTGGTCTAGGATGGATTGGTTGAGGGACCAGTATGCTAGGATAGACTGCCATATCGGCAGGGTTGTTTTTAGCATTCCAGACGAGCCAGAGTTTTCCTTTTTTCGAGGCGAAGTTGAACCTTCTCCTCCAGTGTTGCGGATGGCAGTAGCAGCAGTACAGTTACCTCGGATAGTCGAGGAGTTTCCAGATGTTTTCCTCGAAGAGCTTTCAGGGATGCTGCTAGAGCGAGACATCGAGTTCACCATCAACTTGATTCCTGGATCAGCCCTAGTATCAGAGAGAGTCTACCGGATGGCGCCATAAGAGCTAGAGATACTGTACAAGATGATTGAAGAACTCAGAACCAAGGGATTCATTCATGCTAGTGGATCGCCTTGGGGAGCCCCGATGCTTCTTGTGAAAAAGAAGGATGGTACATCTAAGTTATGTGTAGATTATCGTACCTTAAACTCAGTGATAATCAAGAACAGATATCCTCTCCCGAGGATAAATGACTTGTTTGATCAACTCAAGGGGGCATCAGTATTCTCGAAGATTGACTTACGCTCAGGATATCATTAAATCAGAGTCAGAGAGCAGGATATCCCGAAAATGGCTTTTAGATCAAGATATGGGTATTGGGAGTTCCTTGTTATGCCATTTGGAGAAACTAATGCGCCGGCTGTATTCATGGACCTCATGAATCGTATCTTCATGCCTTATTTGGATCAGTTTGTGATTGTGTTCCTAGATGACATCTGGTCTACAGCAAGAGTGAGACGGAGCATGAGCAGCATCTCAGAGTTGTTCTTCAGATTCTCCGAGAGCACCAGTTGTATGCCAAGTTCAGTAAATGCTAGTTCTGGCTCGATCGTATTTCAAACTTGGGTCATATCATCACCAGAGGAAGAGTGGAAGTGGATCCCCAGAAGATCGTGGCTATTGAGTCGTGGCCAGTGCGCAGCACGGTTACAGAAGTTCGTAGCTTCCTTGGATTGGCCAGCTACTACCGACGATTTATTTTAGCCTTTGCTCGGATTTTTATGCCATTGACCCAGTTGACCCGCAAGAATGTGCAGTTTGCTTGGACAACCGAGTGTCAGAGTTCTTTTGAGAAGTTGAAGCGAGGCTTGATGATGGCTCCTATTCTCACACTTCCAGATGTAACCGGAGGATTCTCAGTATATTGTGATGCTTCGGGCAGAGGTTTAGGATGTGTTCTGATACAGCATGGGAAGGTAATAGATTATGCATCACGACAACTTCATGATCATGAGAGGAATTACCCAACCCATGATTTGGAGCTGGCAGCGGTAGTATTTGCACTTAAGTTATGGAGGTACTACTTGTATGAAGATAGGGTAGAGATTTTCACCGGCCACAAGAGCATGAAGTATATTTTCACCCAGAACGACCTTAACATGCGTCAGAGGAGGTGGCTAGAGCTACTCGTGGATTACGATGTCAACCTGCAGTATCACCCAGGGAAGGCCAACGTTGTAGCAGATGTATTGAGCAAGAGAGCCGGAGTTTATTTCCTAACAGCGCAACCAGAGCTGTTAGCAGATCTTCAGGAGATGGAATAGAAGTTGTCCTTCCTACCAGTGTGGCATTAATAGCCAACATGCAAGTTCAGTCCACTATAATTGAGAGGATCCGGATGGCGCAGTCAGCAGATTCCAAGCTTCAGCGGTTCCGAGCAGAGTATGAGACAGGACGAAGACCGGAGTTATGCATTCATAAAGACGGTACACTTCGACATGGTAAGTGTCTTTGTGTACCTAGTAGAGATATCAGGCAGGAGGTCATGATGGAAGCTCACAGTTCTCAGTATTCGATTCATCTCGGTGGTACGAAGATGTACCGTGATATCCGGCAGCACTTTTGGTGGAATGACATGAAGAGGGAGATAGCCCGGTTCGTCTTTCAGTGTTTGGTTTGTCAACAAGTTAAGGCTGAACATCAGAGGCCAGCTGGACTTCTTTAGCCCTTTCCAATCCCAGAATGGAAGTGGGAGCATGTAACCATGGATTTCGTGACTGAATTATCTAGATCCCCAGCCGGTCGAGATGCTATTTGGGTTATAGTTGGCCGACTCACGAAGGTGGCCCACTTTCTTCCGTTCAGAGTTGGTCAGTCGACGGCTCAGCTGGCAGAGATGTACCTCAGGCAGGTAGTCAGGATGCGTGGAGTACCAGTCAGCATCACCTCGGACCGAGATTAAAGGTTTACGTCGCACTTTTGGTGTAGCCTACAAGAAAGTTTGGGAACTCACCTCCATTTCAGCTCAGCTTATCACTCGCAGACAGATGGCCAGTCGGAACGCACGATCCAGACTCTTGAAGATATATTGCGGTCATGTTCATTCGACTTCGGTGGTTCGTGGAAAGATCACCTGCACCTGGTGGAGTTTTCGTACAACAATAGTTTCCAAGCTAGTATCCAGATGTCCCCGTTTGAGGCGCTGTACGATAGGAAGTGCAGATCCCCGCTGGCCTGGGACGATGTTGGAGAGAGGCAGATGTTTGGTCCGAAAATGATTATTCAGACCGTTGAAGTGGTCAGAAGAGTCAGAGATCATCTTCGAGTTGCCCAAGATCGCCAGCGTCATGGGCCGATTCTCATCGGCGCCCACTTGAGTTTTCTGTCGACGACCATGTATTCTTGAGGATTTTGCCTAACCGTAGCGTTATTCGTTTCGGCGTACGGGAAAAGCTTAGTCATAGGTATATAGGGCCGTTCGATATTTTGGAGCGAGTAGGTGATGTATCCTATCGTCTCGCTCTTCCGTCGTCGCTAAGAGAGGTGCATGACGTGTTCTATTTTTCCTAATTGTGACGGTATATCTCGGACCCGAGCCACATCCTGGATCATTCGGAATTGGTTGTTGGTACCAATCTTTCGTATGAGGAGAGGCCCGTGTCTATATTGGACCGGAGAGAGAAGATACTCAAGAACAAGACTATTAGGTTAGTCCATGTTGCTTGGGGTCAACACTCTTTGGGTGAGTCAACATGGGAGCGTGAGGATGATATCCGATCGCGATATTCCGACCTGTTTGACTCGTAAGGTATAATGTCCTTCTTATGCCCTACACCCTCAGCTTCCATGCTTGTATGAATGATTGCTTGAATGGTTGCCTAGTTATAACTTGCTTGTGATTAATATAGCTTGTTCCGACATCTCTAGCCTCTTGATTAAATTCCGAGGATGGAATTCTTTTAAGGTGGGCAGAGTTGTCACTCCCGTTTCCCATTATACGTATTTTTTAGGATACATATACGGATTTCTGACAATTGTCAGGTGGCCCGTATTTTGACTTATCTTGCTTAGCTTAGCCTTGGTTTAAATCTTGAGTTGATTGGTTCAACTTGGTTCAACTTGACTTGACTTGGCTTGGCATGGTTTGGTTTATTTTGGGTTAAAATGAGAGGGGTTGCTATATAAGTCAACTTCTTCTCTCTCCTCCATTATTTTGTATTTACTTCTTCATCTTCTTCATTTACTCCTCCCACCTACCAAGCCTAGGCAAGTGCAACTTTCTTCATGATGGATCTCAAGTTTTATTGTTCCATTCTCTTCCTTACTTGATTCTAAGCCTCTTTAGAACTTGGCATTTTTGGATTTGATGGATGGATTCTTGTAGATCTAAGTTTGTAACTTTTTGATTTTTTTAGTTTTGATCTCTAAAACTTGGTTATTTTCGAAAACTAATGGTTCTATATTGTAGAGAAATCTATTTCATGCAGTTTTGGCTTTTGTTTGCTTGATTTCGACTTCGGATGAGGAAGTTATGGCCATGGCAAGTTTTCGGAACTTTTATGGCTGAACTTGCTGATTGGGGACGATGACCCCCATGCGCCCGGGAGGCCATGTGCTGTGAAGTCCCGGCAATGCATCCCTTAACTCCGAGCGTGTCATGCACATAGGTTCCTTACGCGTATGTACTGAAGACGCAACATGAGTTTCCTACGTGCGGATGTGCAGGAATTCCCACGCGCGGATGTGCAGGAATTCCCACGCACGGATGTGCAGGAATTCCCATGCACGAATGTGCAGGAATTCCACGCGCAGATGTACATGAATTCCCACGCACGGATGTGCAGGAATTCTCATACGCGGATGTACAGGAATTCTCAAGCACGGATGTGCAGGAATTCCCATGCACGGATGTGCAAGAATTCCCATGCACGGATGTGCAGGAATTTCCACGCGCGGATGTGCAGGAATCCCATGCGCCAAAATTGCTCTATTTTACTGTTTTTGCCTGTTTAAGTTATTTTGTAGCTAGAATATTGAAAACTTAAAACATGAAAGTTGTAGATATTTTTCTTGGCTTTAAGAATATGTCACTAATTATTTTATGCAAGTTTCTCTCATTCATGACAATGTGAGAATAGAATACGATAGTGGGCCGCTGTGGCGCACTCTTGACAAATAAACTGACATGATATATCTCGACATGCTGTTATGACAGCTAGCCTGACATGACAAGTATGAAAGACCTGGACACCGTGGCCGATTGTGTTTGTACAAATAAACTGGTATTGTCTTGCATCATGTCTAGGATGGGGATCCCTGAGTACCACGGTCAGGGGTATCTACTGAAATTGACTAAGACTAATTAACTAGAATGATTCAGTAGTCATGAAAGATTTTTTCCAGCTATAGGCAATCCCGTTATCTGGGCGCACTAAGTGGACTTGTAGCCTACCAACGAGTAGGGCACATTTCCAGCACACCGTCAAGTGTTGCACCCTTCTTAAATGGACATTCGACCTGGATAACCTAGATGGGCTGCAAGGCTTGTGGCTGTGGGATGATCTCATTGCATCTGCTAGTAATTAGACTTGTGATAACCCTAGTTAGTTAAAGTATCAAGCCGTACTCCTTGCTTGGCCGTGATTGATTGAGTAAAGTCTAGCCCAGTTTCGACTTGTCCTGATCCTGTACAAGATTGTGACAGGACATGACTTATTATGCTTGCCTTAACAATAAATATCAGGGGACCAGTTCTGTTCAGGCGAAGGGTTACAACCCCGGTCCTTGTTTGGTTTAAGGGTTGTAACCTGGCTCCCGAAACAGTTATGTGTCTTCTCTTCGTTTATTGTCTTATTGCACCTCATGCCATGCTCGTCATGTTTTACCTTAATTCAATAGCATGATTATCTATACTGGCCTTAACAATAAAGATCATGGGGCCAGTTCTGTTCAGGCGAAGGGTTACAATCCCGGTCTTTGTTTGGTTTAAGGGTTGTAACTTGGCTCCCAGAGCAGTTCTGTGTCCTCTCTTCGTTTATTGTCTTGTTACCTTATCAATAGTATTTGAGACGGGTTTCTATTCAGGTGAAGGGTTCCAACCTCGGTCCTTGTTTGGTTTAAGGGTTGTGACCTGACTACTTGAATGGTTTCCTCGTGCTCAGTTTACTGTTGCTATCTCTATTATTATCAGTTCTTTATTTATCATCTTTAATATTCTATTGTGATATGCTGGTTTTAGTTCTTAAGTGAAGCCTCCTTTGTGGCACTTGCTCTTTCTGGGGTCTGACCCAGCTGGTTTTGTATGACCAGATATCGGAGCAGCTCCAGAGGATCTACCTACCTTCCAGCCAGATGGTGACCACCAGGCGTAACCCTGGCAACGAGTGGGTTTCTTTTTGTCCTCCCACTTTATTGTAAAATTATTCTTTTGAGGCGTTTAGCCAACGAGCACGTGTTAGCTTGATTGCACCTTTACTTACTGTCTGCCTACGGGCTGTAACATGATTGGCAAATCCTAGGGTTGATCATGTATTGACTAAAACTCTTGCTAGTCCTGACATTTTGTACGACTAGCTTCATGATCATCCAATATGTAATGTATGGGACGCCTTACTATTATATATTTGATGTTCTAATATCTTGTGACTGTTACTACTTGCTTGTGATTGAGACAATAGGCTTGTTCATGACCATAAGAGACTGATGGATTGTAGTTAAACCCTCATGTATCTAGACAGCTGTGACCAGTATAGCGAGGTGGGTTGTACTTCAATATACGTAGCTGGCTATGTACGCCCCTGCTCTCCAGTATTCTGGTTCCGGGGCGTTACTAATTTACGTTCAGATTTCTTTAAGACGGTCAGCCCGACGAGATCCAAACTCTATTATGGACAAAATGGAGACCTATACCTACCGTATTTTGGTTTGGATATTCATTCCTATTTATATAGCGATTGAGAAATTATATCCATAATAATAATAAGTCCATCTATACATCATGTACTAGAAAGTGAAATGCAGTAAGCGGCAGCCAAATTTATATGTTGAAAAAAATAGGTTTTAAATGGAATGGCAGTATTTCTGGAAGCTGGGTCTTGCTCGAAAGACCAACACTTACATCCCTTTCATTAACACACCTACACAATTTTGATCTGTTAAATGCAGTGAATCAAAAATTTATTTAGAGATAAATGATAAGACATACAGGGAAAAAATATAGAAAAGAAAGCAAGACAAAGACTATGGCATCATTTGTCACAAAAAAAAGTTGTATATATTTTGTTTTAGGTCTCGTATAATATTCAAAATTTGTGTTTAGGTCTTCATATTGTTCAGAAGAGAATATACATTTCAGTCATGAGGGTTGACAATTGGGTTGACCGTCAGATCTTTCATAATATTCGAAATTTGCTTTTAGTTTTTGGATCTCGTATAGTATTCAAAATTTAGTGTTTATGTCTATATTTTGGACGGTCATCCAAAGTCAACCGTTAGGATCAGACTCAAACTCTCTTATGGACAATATGAAAATCTAAACGTAAATTTTGAATATTTTATGAGACCCTAAAACTAAATAACCCAAAAGATTATGGCATTACCTGTATGAAAATAACACCAAATGACAAGAAGAAGCAGCTCAATTAAAACATTAAAATGTTCTCAACGCATCTATGCCTCCATATAAAGACTGCAAACATGTCATGTTGGACAAGTAGAATATTTCTCTATACTTAGGAATTAAATACTCCATTCTCAGTTTCAGTTTTGGAGTCAAAAACCTTCTTAAAATGTTAGATGCACATACGTAACACTACCAAAATAAGTCAAATCAGCGATGACATTAGCGACGAAAGCAAGAAACGTCGTCAATATTTCGCATATTAGCGACGTTACAGAAAAACGTCGTAAGACGTCACTGTTTGCTACGTCCAGCGATATTTTGCGACTACCTTAATTTTATGAAAACAAGAAGTCGCGGAGCAGTCGGTAAACAGTCGGTAAATTATTGAAAATAGCGATGTTTAGCGACTCAAGTCATAATATGTCGTAGTATATTATACAATAGCGACATTTAGCGACGTCCGCCTTCTTCGTCGCTAAATTATTTGATATAGGGTTTTGGGCGCTGGTTCGAGTTTTCATTTTTTTCTCCAAAAATTTTCTTTGCCGCCCCTTCCTCACCCCGACCACTTCGTCTGCGAGCCCCCTGACCCCCCCTGTTGAACCCCGACGACCCTCGGCGAGCCCCGGCGACCCTGCGACCCTCAGGCGAGCCCCCTGACCCCGCGACCCCCCGGTGAGCCCCCTGACCCCGCGACTCCCCGACGACCCCGACGAGTCCTTCTCCCCCGACGTGCTCCATCGTCAACCCCTCCCTCACATCATCGTCGTCCTCCTCCTCCTTTCCTCCCTGACTAGGTAAACCCAAACCTCTTTCGGACACGACACTTTGACACAGGACACAACACTTTGACACTTTGACACACACGTGGACACTTTGACACACACTTTGACACTTTGAAACTTTGACAACACGTGGACACTTTGACACACACATGGACCCGGATCCGACACACACAGGACACAACACTTTAACACTTTGACACTTTGACTCTTCCGGACACATGGACACACACACTGTGGACACTATGACACAAATATATCATTTATTTGTTAGTTAATATGTTTATGATATTTTTTGTACTACTTTGTGATTTATACAAATTTCTATATGTAATGCCTAAAAAAAGAATTGTAATACCTTATATTCATATATGAAATGCACATTCATATTTGTGTGCTACTAATAGATTTATACACATTCATATTTGTGTACTACTAAGTGATTTTGATATCTAATATACTAAGGAGCATGGTTTAAAGTATCAGCCGATACCGATCCGATACGGCCGATACCGATACGGTTTCACATGTCCCGATCTGATTCCGATCGATACCCGATACTGACCGATACCGACATTGGGGATCTCTTTTCCGATCAATTCGACAAAGAAAATTAAACGAAAAATATAAATCTGCATGGGTTTAAAACATAATAAGGTCGTTAAAGCATTTAAAAGAAGAAAATCAATCTATTGTATGTAAACCAATCGGTAAGGGTGACTACTATTTTATTTAGTTTCAAAACTACTGAGAAATAACACTGAAAATACTTAAAATTATGCCTAAATGTATAAAATATATATATTTTAAATATAAATAAATTATTAATAATTATTTGTTCTTCGATACCAAAAAATTCGATACTCCAATCCGAAACCGCCGATACTAATGATGTCGCCGATACCAATACTCATAGGAATAGTCCGATACAGATTCCGATACCGATACTGGGAATCATGCCAAGGAGTATCATAGTACCTTAGAGTGTATAGAGTATCCTGTAAGTGTAGGTATGATTGGTACAGTGTCCAGACATATGTCAAGATACTAGGTATGTAGGTAAGTTCTAGCTAGGTACCGACAAGTATTCCATAGACGGGGAACAACTAGGTTGGTAGTAAATATTATGCTTATCGATATGCGTACTTTTCTAGGATGAGTATCTTAGACAAGAACATGAGAGTGCACATACAGAGGGAGGGGCTGGTACTTCCTCGCAGTCCCCTGCGGCTCGGACGATGGACGTGTAGGCCCATTGCCAAATGGCCACACCTGATTTTGATAATCAACGATAACTTAAGTTGATACACAAAATATACGAACTGCTGCTAACATTTCAGGACAAGTGAAATCAATATCGAAGAGCGTACTGCATCTACAACAAGCATTCAAGTCGTCATCCAAAAGCAAAATGAATCGGAATCAGATCGAGTCATTTTATATTTTATTCTATATTTTATTCTTTATTGAGTCTAGGACATAGAATGTAAAATCAATCGGGTATTACTGGCTTAGGCTATCTACATTATACTTATCTAAAAAGCCTACCAATTTATCTTAGCTCCACTTAGTCCAGAAAGCAACAAATACTATGCAAATTTGGTCCCAATATCTATGTTCTGAAGTGACAGAACTTATACCGAGTTCAGTCTGATTTTGGTCTGAATTCGGTCTACTCAAATTCAAATATCAGTTGCCTCCAAATCTGCATATAACGTTCGTCTACGAGATCTTCGCATCCGATCACTGCCTGCCCGAACTCTGCCCGAATTTCGGTCCCTAAAAATACCTATAAATAGAAGAGAATTTTTATTTCAAAACACTCATTCACTCCTCTCTATCTATTTCTAAAGTATTTTTCAGCGATCTAAAGCTTTCACATTCCACCTATACATCTCTTAGCCAAAGCTAGTAACATCTGTTCGATTTAGGGTCTTTGGTTTACGAAGTTGTAAAGAGGTTTTTCAAGTTCAGAAAATATCTCAGTTTTCGAAGCTGGTCGTGCGCTCATTACCAAGCACGGTGTTGTGAAGTCGGTCGTACACTTGTCACCAAACACGGTGTTGTAAAGAGACTGCAAGCTCTCAATTAGCTTATGAATAGTAGATTAACAACGGACAAGAGTACCTGCGACTGGACTAGTCCTCTCAGAGAAAACCAGTATATATTACGGCGTTCACTGAGTTTGATTTTTTATCTCTTGCCGCACTTACAATTTTGTCTCTTTTCGGCCATAGTTATTAACTGATTTAAAAGTTTAATTGGTGATTAATTTTCGCTGCACACGCACACACTCTATTCACCCCCTCTAGAGGTGCTCAATAGTCCTACAATTGATATCAGAGCAGGTTATATTCTAATATAACAACCCTAGAGATTATATATGGCAGCCGTGAAATCAATATTCAACGGTGAAGGGCAATCCACAAATAGACTCCCACTATTTGATGGAACGAACTATACTTATTGGAAAACACGAATGACTTTCTTTCTAAAGTCTCTTGACTTTGATCATTGGTCTATAGTTGTTGACGGTTATAAGAAACCGGAATATATAATAATTGAGGGCGTACTTATAGACAGCCACATGACAAATACACTGATGAAAAAAAGTCAAAGGCTAGTCTAGATGCACGTGCCATCAATGCACTATTCTGTGCAATTGATAAGATAGAGTTCAATCGAGTTTCTACCTGTACTACGTCTCATGATATTTGGAAACTTCTTGAGGCAACCCATGAAGGGACGTCCCAAGTAAAAGAATCCAAAATCAGCAGACTAATACAGGGATATGGATCATTCAAAATGAAACCCGGCGAGTCAATCACACAGATGTTTACTCGTTTTCTAGATATCACTAATCCCTAGCAATCTCTTGGTAAGGATTACAGTAATCACGAGAAGATCAGAAAAGTGCTACAGGCTCTAACCAAGAATTGGAACCCAAAGGCAACAGCAATTATTGAAGGAAACGATCTCACCACCTATGACTATGGAGACACTTATGGGCATGCTAATGACCCATGAGCTGGACCTACAAGAGTTTGAAGAAGCGACTCCTAAAGAAAAATCGATCGCCTTCAAAGCTGAAGCCAGAAGAACAACATGCAATAATTTTGATGAAGAATCATCCAGTGGTGATGAACAAGCCCTACTAGTGAAGAATTTCAGAAAATTTCTAAAGTTTGAGAGATTAAACAGAAGGAAGAAAGATGTTGTCACGACCCGCACCTTGCTTAGGGGCACGAGCACGTGGGTACGTCCAGCCTACGCCACAGTATCAGCGGTAGAACGCTGTAAGGGTCATCTAGAATATATATAGAATCTAAGACACAATAATATAACCTGTCATCTCCGTACGGAGGAATAAAACCACAACTCAATCACATAATTCTAAGAAAGATAAACACGATATAAAGATAAAGATAAAGATAAGATAAATAGTCTGAAACAACGCTGAGTCGCAATCACAAGTTCAGAGACCAAGACATAAAACAATATCCCAAAATAAATACTATAAGTCTCAAAGTATCAAACTAGAATGTAATCAAGATAAAATCTAGGTGAACTAGGTCACTACTAGCGGTGCGTCCTCTACGAGCACCGGGTCCACAGGCTGGTCCTGGTCGGGGCTCCATCTATGCCAAACCCGTAGTAGGTCGGACAATCTGCATCTAAATCCTCAGAAAAACAACAGGGGTTATCATGTCAGGACATGAGCAAGTATAAACACTAACAGCAGTTCCATGTGAATTGACAAATACTATAAGAGACAATTATAATAAAATACAAGATAAAATATCAAGACTGAAAGTAAAATGGTACAAGAGAACTGGATATCATGTCTTGTGTGAGATATAAGATAAAACTGTAATATAAACAATGGAAAGTAATACGAGGTATGATGTAAACATAAAATAAAGTGCCATAAGATATTAGAGCGTTATGTGATCGACTTGGGTCAAGATCAGGCTGTTCCATTTGACCGTATGCACAGGTAGTATAATAGTATGGATCAGGCCGGCCAAAATAGAAAGCTATGCACAAGTAGTATAAGGTCAGGCTACACCCTACGTGTGGTGAGGGTGGAGCTATGTACAGGTAATAAACAAGTAGGGGTAATGATCACATATCCTCTATAACTCCCCATTCGAATATATAATGGATCCAGACATGATAGGTCATGACACGGGATTAAAAACAAGGGTCCAGCCCACTCCCAAATGATGTCTATACAAGTACAAGAAAATATCGAACAATGTACTCATATACCAAGTAAACCGGGAATGACATCTCATGACGAGATTCACGTATACTATTCCATGTATCCTCGTGTCGAGAATCAGTATAATACTACAACTGAATCGGATATAATAGATATCAAAGCAATAAAAACTATCAGAGAGGTACTTGCCTATTTTTTTGAGCTGAGAAAATAGAAACTACAACCAACTCAATGAGCCACGAACGGTCAACTCGCACAACTGTCTCCTAATACTGAAACAGACATTGCCAACGTTCTCAGAATGGTCAAATTAGCTAGAAATGCCTACCCATAAGTCTAATTCTCGACACAGGGGTAAAACGGTAATTTTAGGTCAAAATGGTGTCCGTCGTTGGACCCACTTTGTACCGAAAAATGTGCCAGAATGTACGATCTCTAAAGTCATCAAACTATATATTTACAGGTCCAGTTTGATGAGAAAACCCAACCGTATGTCTAATGTTGGATTTCGGTGAGCCGTGGACAAATTCACCAGTTGGATCGGGTCGCGGGCCGCCAAAATAGTGTTCCGATCAACCGCCTCAGAATCGGGCCAAACTTGGCATACAGGACCAAAAAATAATACGGTCCTGTTGGCACAAGTTTCGTCTCGATATGACGAGCGTGCACAAAGTAATTGACAAATATACAAAAGGCCGAGTGTGCACAAAGTAATTGACAAATATGCAAAAGGCCGATACGGTAAATTTTGACGGATACGCATCAAATTCGTCGCGCACACGCGACCAATTTGAATTCTGTCAAAGCCTACACGTCCACGAAGTCGATACGCACCTTTCGATGCTTTCGGTTCACGACCACGTCGCCCGGATTGACGGGACGGACGGCGTATCGAATTTTTTTTCTAAAAATTTAGTTTTGAAAATCACTTTTTTCTCCAACTTCACAAACCAATAACTTTCTGTACAGTGCATGAAATTTAATTCTACAAAAAGGGTTTTAAAGCCCTATAGGTGTCTACAAGTCTCTCAAACCGATTTTGAAAACTCGCAACACGCTGGTCGAAATCGGCCACAAAGTTGGGGTTTCGGGACAGTTTCTAAACCCAGAAAATCAAGTTTTTCTCGATTTTAGAACTTGTTTTTCGTCGCACATGGTGCTAATCGGCATGAATTATTCGAGAGAAATAAAGGTGTATATGTTAGGATCATACCTGACTAAGTGGTTCGATTAATGACGGAGCGAGGAAGGAGAAATCTATTTCCAAAGTTGGCTCTTCGCTGACAGTTTCCGTGCGCGTGTGGGCCGCTCGTTGTGCGTTTCCCGACGATGGACGGCCGCGGGTTGGTCGATGGCGATGTCGGGGTGCACGTTGGGTTGGGGGTGACGGCTAAGGTTTGGGTTTTGTAAAAATTCCTCTCTCTCTCTCTCTTCTATATATATATATATATATATATATATATATATATATATATATATATAGATATATATATATATATATACATATATAATTTATAGGCCGCTCGTTTGAATAAAGGCCGCTCGGGTTTAAGAAAGAACAAGGGGGGGGGGGCTCGGATTCCGTAAGCAGGAGCTGCTGCTTTGCTTTGGGGAAGGGGGCACGTGTGAGTTTATTATTTTGTTTATTAATATTTTTTTCTTTTTCTTTCTTTATTCTAACCAATAATATATATATATTATATATATATATAATATAATATATATATATATATATATATATGCATACATACATAAATAAAAAAAATATATACACATACATACATGCATACATACATACATCATACATACATAAATACATACATACATGCATACATACATACATACATACATACATACATGCATACATACATACATACACGCATACATACATACATACATACATACATACATAC
>JANAVB010027990.1:0-25642 GCA_029216955.1 Iris pallida
GGACGAAGGACCGAGTGTCATTTTCAAAGCACACCGTGCACCAAATCTAAGCCGACCGTGGGACGTCTTCCATTGTTCTAACTCATTTTACCCGTCGGGATTATTCCCTTAGCTATGTGGGTTCGTCTCTTTTATTATTAGCCACTTGTGCAAGTTGAAAACACGATTTTTAGTGAGGCAAAGATGAGGCAAGTTCACCGAACTACCCCTACCCCTGAGCGAGCGGTCGTCTTGACCGACGAGCCTTCGAGCCGTGGCAGGGCTAAGGCCGAACACCGTCGGCGTTTCGATTCCTCCGATTGACTTTGCGGGACGGGGCACTACAATCTTCGTCTTTTATGAATGCTGAAGAGATATTGTAAAGGAGATTAATGGCCTTCTCATGATCGAAGAAGCTTACTGGTGCCAACGGGCTAGATGTAATGGATTAATGAAGGCGACAGATGCACTAAATACTTTCATATCAAGGCCTCCATCAGGAGAAGAAGGAATGATATTCGCTCGCTCCAACTTCCTAACGGATCATGGACCTCGGATCCTGAGGTAATTTCTTCATTCTATCATTAATCATTTCTCCACTCTTCTTGTGTCATGTCCCAGAACCAGAATATTGGAGAGCGAAGGAATGACTCAGCCAGCTACGTATTACGGGTAGATGAATACCGTATAATACGATCAATACTGTCTAAAAGACGAGGGGGTTCATACTACATGAAAGTCTCACTATGGTCACTTCACATCTATTATCTCAATCATTCAAACAAAAACAGTAAATAGAGAACATGTGAGATAAAACAGTAAGGCATCCCAAACGCTCTGTCAAAATGTTCTTGATATCTGGCTTTACAAACATAGCCATATGATGTAGCAAAGTATACACAATTGTTTATCAGCTGCAGCCTGACTTAGTTATAATTATGTAAAAGTAAGTACAAGACTATCCGACTAACATGTCGGTGCCAAACGGTAAAGTATAAAGTAAGTAACAAAATGAGCGGGGAAGTAAGGAACCCACTCGAGTCCTCCTGCGATCATCCCTATAGTATTGACCATCTTGGAGGTGGAAGTAAGCTGAGTCCTCGAAAACTGGCTCTAAATCTGGCCATGCAAAACCAGAGAGGTTAGACCTCTAATAGCAAGTACCACAAGGAAGCACGACATGAGAACTAAAAACTAGTGATAAGAGTTAAGAATTATATAATAAGTCTCCGCTTGCTACTGGAATTCACACATCGTCACGACACTTCGAACCAACTTCCCAACCAAACAAGGACAGAAGTTGACCCGTCATGCCATGACATTTTGATCATCTCAGTAGTTAATAGAGTAAGTACAATACACAAACAAGTCAACTTAAACGACCATGCAACTACTACTACGGCTTGCTACTGTGAGTTCTAAGTTACCCTGGAAATATGCAATAAGGATTCCTCAGTTCTTACTATGAACAAGCAAGGCTAGTCTATCCAGTCAATCAATTACGCCAATCATGAATTAGACGAGTCCCAGCGGGATGTCCGTCATCAATATACAATATAATAAATAATAAAGCATACCGCTCCCGCTGCCCGTGTGGCAAATTTGTAGATACCGCTTCCTGTCCGTGTGACAGCGGGATGCCGGCCTGTCGGGCACTTAATAGTCCCAAAGAGGGCTGCCATGTAAGACTTGGGAATCTATTGTCTCCATACAATCATTATTTTATTTAACTTAGTAGCCTCTATGTTAAGTGAAATCCCATGTCGTGGATCATGGTCATTCAGAATTAGTACTTTTGTACGGGGTACGGTATGCACAACTCTACAATGATACCCGTGCGGTTAGGTTGTAGGTCTTACATAGCGTAATGCAACAATCAAAACTAACCACAGAATAATCATGCCTTGACCATAAAGTACACATGCTGATTTTGTAGAAAAATAAATTGAAGCCTGCACGTGCCTGTATGCCAATATTTGGGATCAGCCAGTCGATTGCAATAGTTTATAGTTCATATAAACGTGTCTCATCCATTCAATTCAATAAGACGACTAGCCAGTCTCTTAGTTCCAACTAGGAATGCATGATCAATCATTAGTCAATGTAACAATCATTCTCAGTTGTGACAAGGCATGAAGTCAGCTAGTATTTAGTATGGTCGAGTCTATAACTCTCAGGGTTTAGTTCCAGTCATACTGGGTATCCATAAACCAATCAGGACACATGGCACATTCTACACAACCATATGTATTAAAATATTAACATGTTAAGATTATCGAGTTCATGCCAAAAGGCGTAAGGATATAATAGGAGAATTATCATGCCAACATAAAGCGAATAATTATAGAGCAATAGGAACACCAAGGTTAGATTACGCCAAGGCTAATCTATGTCATGACTAGTCTACGCCCAAGCTTTACTCTAAGGCCACCGGTTCACGCCAAAACTTTACGCTCAGGCAAAACACGCGCATAAAGCAAGTACGCGTAAAAGAACGTGGCACGTAAAACTCGCCTGCGTAAAAAGAGTTTGGCGTAAAACTCGTCTTACACCAAGCCAGAATAGTACGCGTAAAAAATAGAGTTACGCGTAAAAAGTAACGTTACGCGTGAACAGGGTACACGTAAAAGTCAAGTTTACGCATGAATCTTGTGCGTAAAAAGTAACGTTACACGTAAAAGTAACATTGCGTAAAGGAAATTATGCCAAGCCAAAGGGTACGCGTAAAACATAACTATACGTAAAGAACAGGGTCACGCATAAAGCATTGTACGCGTAAAAAATAATATTACGCGAGAGCTAATATGCGTAAAGAGTTAGGTTTACGCGCGGATGAGTTGCGTATAAGTAATACGCCAAGCCAAGTCACTTGCATAAAACAGATTCACGCTGACACGAGTGATCGTGGGCGTTGTAATGCCCGTGGTTCGTATTACGTATTTTGGTATACGTGTACGTATTTTGTTTCGTATTTCATGTCTCCTTGCTTGGTTATGGTTCATCTTGGTTCGGTTCGACTTGACTTGGTTCGGCTTAGTTTTGCATGGTTCGGTTTTGCTTGATTTTATGTGAACCAAACCACTCCCACCTACCACCACCCTCTTCATTAAATATCCTAGCAAACATTTCTCTCTCCACATTACTTCTTCTTCTTCACCATTACTTCTCCACCAACCTGAGAGAGTGGAGAGCTTAGGCAAGTACATCTTGCTTCATGGAGGAAGTCCATTTTTATTGTTTCATTGTCTTCCTCATGTGTTTCTAACTCACTTTAGTACTTAGCATTTTTCATTTCTGTGGTTAATTTTTTGTAGATCTAGTTTTGTGGTATTTTCGGTTTCCATAAGTTTTGATCTATCAAACTTACATATTTTTGCTAGTTGATGGTTCCATGTTGCAAAGAATTTCATTATGCCCCAATTTGACTTATGGAAGTTCGGATTTGGACTCTGGATGACGAATTTATGGAGTTTGGAAGCATGGCTTCATGGTGTTCTTCTTCTCGAAAAGTGGAGAAGAAGAACAGTTCTCTGGCCGCATGGCCATTTAATCGAATTAATTATTTTGGCCGCATGAGCCTTTCCTTGCACAGTCGCATATGGCACTGCTTAGCTGGCATGGCCACTATTTTTGCATTGGCCGCATAAGAATTATTGTATGACTTTTATTATTATTATTTAATATAATATTTGCTGGCCGCATAAGAAAATATTTGTGAGCCGCATGAATTCTTGCTGGCCGTATATGGGAGCAAATGAGCCGCATGGCTTGTTTTTATTATTTTTCATGCATCAGCACTAAGTGCTTGCATGTGAGTAAAAGTTGGCCGCATGGCTTTGCTTTTATTATTTGCATGCATAGCAATTCATTGGAACACTTGGCCGCATATGTATTAGTATTTAATGCATTAATATTTAATGCAATTCTGAGCTGGCCGCATGGGGAGCTAAGGCTCAGCCGCATGCCACATTAGATTTAATGTATTTATTATTCATGCTCTAGCATCAGCCGCATACCATATTAGATTTAATGTATTATATTATTAATGCATGCTCTAGCATCAGTCGCATACCATATTAGATTTAATGTATTATATTATTAATGCATGCTTTAGCAACTGTTGCATGTTTTAGATTAATTATTTATTAATGCATGCTTTAGATTAATGCATGATATTAATGCATGGCCTTATTTATGCATGCAACTGTTGCATGTCTTTTTAGCAATTGCTTTTGGCCAACTAATGGGAGCCGCATGGAACTAAAGTGAGCCGCATATGGCTTTGCTGCCATGATATTTTTAATTTGCATGCATGCATTTGTTTGCATGCTTAATATTCTTGGCCGCATGCAAATTGCATGGCCCTGGGTTTAGTTGTAGCCGCATGCAACTTGTATGGCTTTTAGTTCAGTTGCTGGCCGCATATGCCCCTCTCCAATATTTGCTAGCAGCATATGCACCCCTCCAATAATTGCCCAGCCGCATATGGCCAATTGCTTGCATGGCCAGTTAAATAATTTATGGCCGCATGATTGCTTGCATGAATATTTAATTGTGCCGCATGACATACTTGTATTAATTACGGGTCCCACTATCTTTTGTCTTATTTATCTTTACAATTATATATTATGATTAAATAATGTGTGATTCTAAATTGCTTCCCTAAGCACGAATTGTTAGTGTAATGATTGATAGTGACTTGCTGGCCGCATGTAATAATTTTTCTGAGCCGCCTGAGTCCTCCACGTCCTTGCCCCTGCTAATATTAATTACCACTTGTATGCTGGTGCCATTAATTTGTTTCCTGACACGATGGTGACCCGTTGTGGTGCACCTTTAACAATTGATATGACATGATAGTGGCCCGACATGGCGCACTCTTAACATGATAACTTGACATGATAACTTGACATGATAATTCTTGATAGTGGCCCACCGTGGCGCACTCTTGACAAGTAAACCTGGCCTGATATATTTTGAAGGCTGTTGCGACGGCCAGCTTGACATGACAAGATTGAATAACCTGGACACCGTGGACAATTATGCTTGTACAAATGAACCCATCTTGTCTTGCATCATGTCTAGGACAGGGACCCCTGAGTACCACGATCGGGGGTACCCACTGAAATGGCTAAGGCTAATAACTAGAATAATCCAGTAGTCATGAAGAGATTTCCCCAGCTACAGGCAATCCCGTTATCTGGGCGTCCCACTTGGGATCTGTAGCCTGCCGACGAGTAGGAAACATTTCCAGCACACTGTCATGTGTTGCACCCTTATTGTACTAATATTCGACCTGGATAACCTAGATGGTCTGCAGGACTTGTGGCTATGGAATAATCTCATTGCATCTTGCTAGTAACTAGGTCTGTGATAACCCTAGTTAGTTAAAAGTATCAAGTTGTACTCTTGATTGGCCGTGATTGATTGGATGGAGTTTATTCCAGCTTAGTCTTATCCTGATCCTGTACAAGATTGTTACGTGACCTGATTTCTTATTTTATCTTACCTATAAATTGTGGGAGAAACCAAGTTCTGTTTAGACGAAGGGTTACAACCCCGATCCTTGTTTGGTTTACGGGTGTAACCTGGTTATCTGAATAGTCCCATGGTTATCTCATCGTATATCACCTGTCATGCTTTTCCTTAATTACTGTCTTTTATTATGTAATTATATTCTTGTGCTAATTGCTGATTTTAGTTCCTAAGTGAAGCCTTCTTTGTGGCACTTGCTCGTTCTGGGGTCTGACCCAGCTGGTTTTGTATGGCCAGATTCCGGAGCAGCTCCAGAGGATCTACCGACTTTCCAGCCAGATGGTGACCACTAGATGGAATCCTGGCAACGAGTGGGTTTATTTTTGCTCTCCCACTCTATTGTAAAAATTTCATTTTGAGGCATTTAGCCGACGAGCACGTGTTAGCTCGTATTGCACATTTACTTACTGTCTGCCTACGGGTTATAGCATGATTGACAGATCCTAGGGTTGATCATGTATGACTAAACTCTTGCTAGTCCTGACATTTTATACGACTAGCTTCATGATCAACTGAATATGTAATGTTTGGAACGCCTTACTATTGTATATTTGGTGATCTTACATCTTGTAACATTTATTTACTTGCTTGTGATTGAGACACTAGGCTTGTTCTTGACCTTAGGAGACTGATGGATTGTAGTTAAACCCTCATATATCTAGACAGCCATGACCGTATAGTGAGGTAGATTCTATTTCATTATACGTAGCTGGCTATGTGCGCCCCCGCTCTCCAGTATTCTGGTTCTGGGGCGTGACAGGCGTAAAGCTTGATATTATACTAACACGTAAAAATGTGGGCGTAGAGTTCGATATTACGCTGGCACGTATAACGTGAGCGTGAAACTCCTCCCGAACTCCAAATTCCGTAGAACCTTCAGTCCAAGCCGAAAATGGGATTTCTATAGGTTAGAATGGCGTATAACACCACCTCAATAATCTGGAATGAACAAAACTTGGAAATAAGGAAGTTTAATAGATCAAAACCCATGAAATCCGAAAAATAGTAATCTCTAGTTCTACTAAAAATGAGACTTCAGAATACAAAATACCAAGTTCTAAGCTATCTTAGGATCATGAGAGGAAGACAAATGAACCATAAAAATGGGTTCTCATGTGGAAGCAAGATGTACTTGCCTATGGATTTGGTAGGTGGAGAGAGTTATGAGGAAGAAGAAGAGTAAATGAGAAGAAGAAGTAATGAATAGAGAGAAAAGGGTTTGGGGTTTAAATGGGGGTGTTGGGTTCGGTTCATGATGAACCATCATAAACCCGAAAACAAACCAATCTAGGTCGAACCCAAAGCAAAGCTAAAGCAGAGTACAAAAGCAGAAAGTAAAATGCAGAAAATAAACAAGTACGAAATTAAAGGAATTTAAATACAAAACAATACATGATAACTATTAAATAAATACATTCAAGCAGTACATGTATTAAAATACGTATTCTGGGAACGGAAAGTGACATCTTGGCACGGATGACTCTCTTCCGATGGATCCGGATTTTGTTTTCTCTACAAGTCTATTAATAGGGGATGAATCCAAGTTGCTGGGCTCGATTCCTAATTCTTACGAGATTGAACAAGTTATCCGAAGTATGGGATCTCTTAAGGCTCCTGGCCTCGATGGTTTCCCTGCACTATTTTATCAGAAAGGATGGCAAGTGGTTGGGGATGATCTTACAAACACAATTCAACATTTTTTTGCCGGTGGTGAGCTCTACAAGAACATGAATCATACTCATCTAGCCCTTATCCCTAAATGTGCTGCCTCAAAAACTGCGGCAGATTTTCGTCCTATTGTCCTGTGCAATGTCTCTTATAAAATCATCACAAAAATATTTGCTACTAGACTTCGTCCTTTAATGGACAAGCTAATCTCTCCTTTCCAGAATGCGTTTGTGCCTGGCAGACAGATATCAGACAACTGTATTATTGCACACGAAATCTTTCATTCCATGAATAATCGCTCTAAGAAGAGGAACGCATTTGCAATGAAGATTGATATGGCAAAGGCGTATGATAGCCTTGCTTGGCCGTTTATCAAATTCATTTTGAACGGATTGGGGATTCGCGATCACACAAACGACCTAATCATGAAGTGCATTACAACACCAACCTTCTATGTTCTTATCAATGGCTCTCCGGAGGGTTATTTTCACTCAAAATGAGGGATTAGACAAGGCTGTCCCCTCTCACCATATATATTCATACTATGTTCAGAGGTGCTCTCTCAATTATTCTATCATTTCGAACATGAAGATCTTTATAGAGGTATTCGTATCAACCGATATACTCCCTCTATTTCTCATCTTTTTTTTGCAGATGATATTCTAGTATTTGGCCATGCTTCCCCAAACTCCATCTCGACTGTGCAAAGGATTCTTGATAGATTCTCCTTATGGTCCGGGCAAATGATCAACTTTAGGAAGTCGAGCATCCATTTTAGTTACTGTGTCTCCCTCCAAGAAAGGACTGCGCTTTCTAACATTCTCCAGCTATGTGCAAAGTCGACAAGTACCCGGGACATCCTCTTCTCCTCCCTAAAGCAAGGATCAGCACCTATAGCACTTTACTTGAGAGGATCTCGTCTCGACTAAAGGGCTGGAAAGCAAACATGCTCTCTCATGCGGGGCGCTCTGTCTTGATCAAATCTACTATGGGATCCATTCCAATCTACTCCATGTCTACTTATAAAATTCCTCAAGCCATTTGCAACTCCATTGATCGCCAATGCCAGGATTTTTGGTGGGGACATGATAATTCAAAAAGGACACTGTATCATATAGCTTGGAGAAAATTCATGCTGCCCAGAAAAGAGAGCGGATTGGGATTTCGAAATCCTCGCTGGGTCAATGAGGCTCTTATTGGCAAGCTACTGTGGAGACTCATCACTAGTCCACACCAACTTTGGGCTCAGGTACTCATTGGTATATATCTTTAAAATAGATCTATATGGCATATTTCCAAATGTAGGAATGCATCTCCTTGTCACAAGCCGCACCCACTGTGAGGGTACGAGTACGTAACAGCGCCCAGCCTACGCCGCAGTGTCGGCGGTAGAACGCTGTCCTAAGTCTCTAACTAACCATCAACACATGCAGTATATAATGTACTCATCATGATCAACTCCGAACGGAGGACAAGTATAAGATATGGTGTAACTCAATCACAGTCTAAGCACGATAAGATAACACAGAAATATAACTAAGAAATTGAAGACAACAATAACTACTGAAATAATAACAACATCTGAATAATCTCAATACATCTCAAGACTCAATTCTATACAACAAGCTCTAAATGAAAATAAATGCAAGTCTACTAAACTAAATCCCGATCATTCCTGAGTGTCGGGGCCAAAGGTAGCTGAACCATCTCCTGGACAGTAATATGTAGGGCACGTGTCCTCAGGGCAATCATCTGTAAAATTTACAATAGGTCCAGTCAGGACAGAAACAAGCACATCTCATCTAGAAAACCCAAGTAAATGACAGAGAACTATACAGCAGTTATAGACAGTTGTATTGATAAAAATGGCAGTTTATATTCAGGTGATGGTAAGAAAGACAGATAAAGTGCAAGGAAAGTAAATAGCTAAACAAGAGAAGAATCATAGCAATGAAGACTGTAAAAATAGAACTAGCTGAACCAGGGTAATATGATATAAAGTCCAGACAGCAATGTAGACCAGTGTAACTCCAATGTGAGTCCAGTACAAGATGAATCCAGTAAGGGACGATTCCAATCATAGTGATCAATGATTCTAGGGTGAGTCCAGCCTATACTCTAGCAGTGTGTTTTAAAATACCGAGATCGACATGTAAACGGCTATAGGTAATCCGGCACATCACATACCTGGCCGGGTGTGAGATGGCTATCATTCCAGTTTGATTCCAGCAAAGGATGATTCCAGAAATGGGGTATGTCTACATGTCTTACTCTAGTATTTCTCCTCCCAGCAAGTGAATCCAGAATTCCGACACAATGATTCAAGATGAGTCCAGCCAGTAATATGAAGATACCAGTAAATGATTCCAGAATGATTCCAGTAAATAGAGGCCAGATAATAAAGGTGTGTCGTATACATGAATCCAGAAATATCCATACGTGTTGTAACAGAGAATCGCATACAACTAACTAGAACTGAAGTACAGTAATTGACAAGTAAATGAGAGAACTATCAGAGAATGTACTCGCCTGATACTCTGAAAAGAGTAATGTAATATCAGATGTCTGCACCGGAGTCACAATGTCCTAAATAGAGCAGTATGGGTTATAATGTGTTTAAAATAAGACAATGATGTTTATGATACAATCTACATGATTTCTAGGACAATCTAGGTCAAAGTCAACTCTAAGTCAACCCTGGTCAACTGTCTTAGGTCAAACTAGGTCCAAGTCAAACTTGGTCAACCCTGGGTCATCCCAAGTCAACTACTCTAGTCAAACTAGGTCAGTTGGTCACATCTGGACTCAATGTTGACTTTTGGTCAACTCCAGTCAACCCTGGTCAAAATTCTAGGTCAAGTTAACCTATATCAAGTCATAACTACCTAAAATACCCTAACCTAGATATTCATATGCCTAATATTACCCTATACTAGTTTACACATAAGTATATAGGGTATACCAATCTATCCTAGGCTTTTAGGTAACCCTGCATTACCTTTGACTATAGGCTAACTCTATACCTTCGCTAATAGGGAAAAATACACCATCTAGTTATTAAGTAAACCATACTCTAATATAATACATATACAAATATATCCTACACAATATATATATAGATATATGCTATTTGGACAATATCCTATACTAACAAATTCTAACATGCTAACAGTAATACTCTAACACTCTTCTAAACTCACTAACAATCTGACATTGCTCTATCCTCACATTCACTCTTACACTCACATATCCCTCACTCACTAACCTACCTTGACACTCTAATGCTAACACCAACCAACCCGACTGATACCATGTATCAGTCCTCAACAATTCACTATACTGGATACTAGCTCTTATTCCCTGCTGTCCTGGATTCTCCTGCTTCCTGACCACAGGATACCACAACTGGAACCCCTTATTCCCTCTAACACTATGCTCTATGAAATGGCCAATGAGGCTAGACCCAAGCCTTAGCTGCTACTGCATGGTCTGCAGGAGTGATCCCTGCCTACTGCTCCTACTGCTGCTATGGCCTGCTGTTGCAAGGCCAAGCCCCAGCCTACGATTTCTGTTACACTAATCACAGGAATATCACCCTCAGTCCTATTTATTTGAACCACAAAACCGAACCCAACATTGAAGTATCAAGTTCACTGAAATCAGTAAATGACAGAGATGCCAAATCAAGCTAAATCCCTATCTCTAAACTGAAACCTTCAATTTCAGTTTAGAATTCCAATCTAAACATTCAACCAATTCTAATCCAATCCCAGGTTTCCAGTTCCAATGTGTGTCAAGAGTAGTGCATTATTCTCAGGTTTTGTAGATATATGTGTGTGTGAAGAACTTAGTATCATGTTCTTAGATTTTTGAAATGTGTGTGTATACTTCTGAAATTAGTGGTGTGTGTGGGGGTTATTAGTGAACTGGACAGGGAAGGGTGAGTGTGTGTGTGAAGGAAAACATGGAATGTGGTTCAGGTTTGGCATGTGGGTGTCACAAGTTAAAATGTATGTAAACCTCAGTTCTAAAACATGTGTAAGTCTCAGTCCATTTCAGATTTGGGTGTGCAAACATCAGAAATCAGTAAAAAAAATGTGTGACAGTTTTAAAATAGTGTGTGTGGCAAACAGTGGTGTGGATATGCATCTCAGTTCAGTTATTCAATGTACTTAATACAAACCAACTCATATCAGTTAACTTCGAAAACTCAAATCCAAGACTGAACCAAGCCCCTAGGACTGTAACTCTATTACTCAGGCATATACATACATGTAGGCATTATAAAATGGATATCAATTTACATTATTTAACATTTTAATTATCATTAAACTGTGAAACTGAACATAATATCAGTAAATTGGGGATACTGAAATTCGAACATTGAAAATATGATACAAATACAATTTAATGGTTGGTAAGCATTGTGTCTAGTGTGCACGTGTCTCACGAGGTGTTCGTGTCCAAAACATTAATATGCAAATTTCAGAATAGTATGCAAAGCCAAGCCTCGTGCAGTGAGGACACTGCCTCGTGGACACGACACGAGCCAAGAGACGACACGTGATCACGTACACATGTAGAGTAGGGGTAGGACAAGAGATTTAACACCCTGACTCGTGTCCACAACGTGTCTGTACGCAACACGAAAGCCGTGTCAGTACGGTTTTTTCCCGCACGCACAGTACAGTATAAAATCGGTACGATCGTGTTTTCGTGTCCGACACGACACGACGTGCCGTGAAACTCGAGGGAGGGTCTGTCAGT
Source organism: Iris pallida (assembly GCA_029216955.1). Lineage (NCBI taxonomy): Eukaryota > Viridiplantae > Streptophyta > Magnoliopsida > Asparagales > Iridaceae > Iris > Iris pallida. The sequence goes on from JANAVB010027990.1 coordinate 11,950, forward strand.
GATGGCCCCCACCTCTGTGTCAAATTACACGTGTCCACATGTCCTGTGTAGGGAGGAATAGAGGTCGGGTAGCAGGGCATGTAAATTGGGTGTCGTGCAGTGAGTTCGTGTCTGTCACGACCCGCTACCCAAATTGTTGGGCCAGGCCGAGCCATGCCCAGCCTACGCTTGAGATAAAACGTAGTAAGCTGTTCTAAAGACAACAGTATAAGACTAAATATGCTAACAGTTCTATAAGTGAATAAAAGTCATAAATGCTCCAAACACAAAAGTCGTCTCATATAGAAATAAGTCCAAAGTACAAGTGATCTGAAATGTAAAACTGGATACATGTCCAGTTATAAAATATGTAGCCTAATATATGACTACTCTCAAACTGTCTAAAGCAAACAGACAACTAGGCGAGGTTTCCCGCAGGAACATCCTCGTAAAGCAAAGTCGGGTCCTCGGCAGTATCTCCATAATATGTATCGCAGAGTAACTCCTCCTCAGTAAGGATACCTACAACGTTATCCTGTCAGGACGGGAGCAAGTACTGATTCTAGCAAACTAAATATACGAAGCATGAACAGGAATGTAATAAACTGGAATTATGGCATATTATGGGTTAATTAGTTCTTTTTAGAATTAACAACATGTAGTTTAAAAGTTTAAAATCGTAGCATGTACATGAATCGGTCAATAGGTGAATAGGATGTACAGCGGTACATATCAAGTTTTTCTGGCATGCACATACGTGCACGAACGGCATCGGTGTATATCCATACACAAACGCGGGATCAGAGCATACAGCAAGGTCACATATAGAATGTCACCGAGCGCGGTAAATACATACGGAGAAGGGGGTCATGTTCACGTACAATACTAACAGTTTCCCCTTAACCCGTTATTTAAACATGTGAGAGATATGAGATACTGTCTAAACATGGTAGAGACTAAAAGTAATACAACATGTAAAGTTCTAACTTGCTACCCCAAGGATCAGCATTTAACATGGTTGGTAAATTGCAGTTTATTGTTATAGCAGTATATAAAGTTCGTAGAAAGTACTTGCCTCTAGCAAAGCAAAGCAAAACAAGCTGCGATAAAAGTGCTATAGATATCCGGTAACTCGTCACTGTAGAAATAAATGCAATAACTTAGTTTTTATACTAAGCTAAAACGCTAAGACACTAACTGGTGAAACACGACTTGTGACTGGACACCTAGCCAAAATGATGATTTTAGCATAGGAGACCAATGTGGGATGACACACTACTTTAACTAACTTTCTAGGGTCTTTACACTAGTGAGGGGTGAGGTTCAACACGGCTAAAACTCAAAATAACACAAAAAGTTACAAGTCGTAATTAATCAATAAATAAATCAAATAATCATTGTGTTTTAACAATTTTTTTGAGATAGACAAAAAGCTTAATTTTACATAAAATAAAGTACCAAAATGATCCTTGTTAATTATAGAAATTTATTATAATTTTTCTGGAATTTATTAACCAGTACAAGTATTTTATAAAAATCAGTTTTCCTAAGTATACAGAAAATGAGTTTTGGTTTCATATGCCAAACTAGTGGTAAAACAGTAAATTAAATACTATAAAAATTATACTAAATTAGCTAAATTAACATAGTATCTAAATACTATTTTTCCAAAATTTTAACAATACTTTAAGTATTTTTAGAAATTCAAAAACAGCATTGCACACAATTGAAATTAAATAATTAATTATCTGCGTATTTTGTCCATGTATATAATTTGAACTAAAGTTCAAATACAGGACCCAAGGCCATGAATCAAGTCCAATATGACTTGTACAGGTCTTGAATGTGTGAAAACACATTTGGGCCCAAAAATCCATGCTAGGCTTGGACACCAAATGGTTGCAGTAATTTAAATACACTAAAATACAAATTGGTAAAAGTACAAAATAAATATTATTATTTTAATAAGGTAAAATTATGCATAGTGAATATATACATACATATGTAAAAAGTACATATATCTATGTATAAGGAAATACTTAATTTATAAAGTATATATATATATATATATATATATATATATATATATATATATATATATATATATATATATATATATATATATATATATATATATATATATATATAAGGGAACATTTAATTATAAAGTATATATATATATAATAAGGGAACATTTAATTATAAAGTATATATATAATAATATATATACACATGAAAATATATACATATATATATATATATATATAAGGGAACATTTAATTATAAAGTATATATATAATAATATATACATATATGTATATATTATTATAAAGTATATATATATATATAAAAAAAATATATATATACATATATGTATACATATATAAAAAAAAAATATATATATATATAAAAAATATATATATACATATATGTATACATATATAAAAAAATATATATAAAAAAATATATATAAAAAAAATATATATAAAAAAATATATATAAAAAAAATATATATACATATATGTATACATATATAAAAAAATATATATACATATATGTATACATATATAAAAAAAAAAAATATATATATATATATATATAAGGGAACATTTATTATAAAGTATATATATAATAATATATATACACATGAAATATATACATATATACATATACATTATATAAATACAAATATGTATATATATAGAATCACTAATTATAAAAATATATACACAAGAACATATGTACATATATACATATATGTACATAAATACATATATATACATATACATTATATAATAAAGTACTATATATAACATATATATATATATCTATATATATATATATATATATATATATATATATATATATATATATATATATATATATATATATAATGCAGTGTAATAATACATATATATATATATATATATATATATATATATACATATATATATATATATACATATATATATATATATATATATATATATATATATAATATATATATATATATATATATATATATATATATAATATATATATATATATATATATATATATATATATATATATATATATATACAAATATATATATACAAATATATGTATATATATATATATATATATATATATATATATATATATATATATATATATATATATATATATATATATATATAACAGAAAAGAAAAGAAAAAGAAAAAGAAAAAGAAACAACAGTAAGGGGGCTCGAACCCGGGCAGCCAAAGGGGCGCGCTAACACTGCAGCCGCTGGCCAGTAGGCCAACTTGGCCTGAGTGTTAGGATTAGACTTAGGTTAGTTTTGATTAGGTTAGTTTTAATTAGGTTAGGATTAAATAACACATAAAAAAAAATTCGATCCTGTGTCCGGACAGTTAGGGACACAGGATTTCTACGTGTCCGGGTCGATCTCGACACGCACGACACGAGTTTCACGTGTCCAGTTCCACACTCGTGCTCGCCAGGACACGGCGAACAACATATGTGGAAACGAGCCTTACACGACACGATTTAACACAGCTACTCACGTGTCCGGTCGTCGAAGGGGGATTTCGAGGGTCGTGGACGGCGGAGAAGGCGATGGGGCGGTGGCGCTCGGGTGGCGATCGACTCGCCTCGTCACGGCGCGTCGGCTGATGGTGGTTGGGGGCGGTGGAAGTCGTCAGGAAAGCGGCGCTGGGTAGATGGCCGGAGTTAGGGTTTAGACGAACGGTTGTGGGTGGCTGGTTGGTCGGGGATGGTCGAAGTTAGTCTAGGGCTAGGGTTTAGGGGTCGGGGAGTTTTTATAGAGGACTTAGGTCGGTCGGGCTGGCCAGAGTCGGCCGGGAAACACGGGTCGTCGTCGGCGTGGCGGTCGTCGGGGGTGGGTGAGCCAGAGGAGAGAGATCGTGGGGGGGGGGGGGGGGGGGGGTAGGGTTTACACTTAGGTCCCTGGTAGTTTAGGATATTACAAACAGGTCCTAACAGTGGGTAAGTGTAATTAATAATTTGCATAAATAAATATAATCAATTTACAATTTGCAAACTGATATATTAACAAATTAATAAATTACATAATGATATAAAAACAATTTTAAATATTACAAAATTATATTAAAATATTTCTAAAAATTACAAAAAGATATTAAAACATTTTAGAAAATTGTAAATTGATATTTTAGTATTAAAAACTTATTTAAAAATCATTTAAAAATTCTAGAAAAATTCCTAAAAATCATAATAAATATTTTAAGGCTAAAAATGACATTAAAAATTAATTAACACTTAATTAACTAAAATTTGAAAAACAGGGGCTTACAAGTCTTCCCTCCTTGAAAAATTTTGTTCTCAAAATTCACGAGGATTGAAGACCCTACAATATTCAAACATAGCAAGCAATGCAATAAATGACTAAGGCTATGATCGAAACTAACCTCTAAGGTATCAAGCGGGAACGGGTGGTTCCCTCGCAGCGGTTGGATCGAACAAGTAAGGGTATCTCTCCCTCATGTCCGACTCCCTCTCCCAAGTAGATTCACCTGGGGAGTGACGGCTCTAAGCTACTCGTACTAGGGGTATAACCTTGTTCCTCAGCCTCTTCTCTCTCATGTCTAATATCTCCACTGGCTGCTCAGAAACTGTAAGACTTGGTCCGACCTCCAACTCTGTATGATCTAGCACATGACTAGGGTCTGGAACATATCTCCTCAGCTGAGATACGTGAAAGACGTCGTGAACTCCTGCTAGGTTGGGTGGAAGTGCAATCATGTAAGCTACCTCTCCGATCCTGCCAAGTACCTCGAACGGCCCGATGTATCTGGGGCTCAGCTTCCCTCCTCGTCCGAACCTGATCGTCCCTCTAGTAGGTGATATCTTCACTAGCACCATATCACCGTCTTCGAACTCCATCGGTCTGCGACTAGCATCAGTCCAGTGTTTCTGCCTGTCCTGAGCTACTCTGAGCCTGTCTCTGATCATCCCGACTTTCTCTGCTGCATCCGTGATCATCTCTGGCCCAAGCATAACTCTGTCTCCAACATCATCCCAAAAGAGCGGTATATGGCATCGTCGTCCATATAGCGCCTCGAAAGGAGACATATCGATACTGGCTTGGTAGCTGTTGTTGTATGAAAACTCTACCAAGTGCAGATGGCTCTCCCATGATCCTCCGAAGTCCAGCACGCAGGTCCTCAGCATATCCTCCAGTATCTGTATCGTCCTCTCGGACTGCCCATCTGTCTGCGGGTGGTACGCCGTACTGAACTTGAGCCTACTGTCCAACTCCTCCTGCAAGCTCCTCCAGTAGTGGGATGTGAATCTACTGTCTCTGTCTGACACGATGCTCACCGGCACTCCGTGTAGGTGAACTATCTGCTGCATGTAAAGCTCCGCCAACTTCTCGATGGAAAGCCCCACCTTGAAGGGTATAAAGTGCACACACTTCGTCAGCCTGTCTACGATGACCCAAATGGCATCCTTTCCTCCTTGGGAACGAGGAAGCCCTGAGACGAAGTCCATCGTAATATGTTCCCACTTCCACTCGGGAACGGGTAACGGCTGCAACAAACCAGCTGGCCTCTGGCACTCCGCCTTGACCTGCTGGAAAACTAGGCATCTCGAGATGAAACGTGATACATCCCTCTTCATCCCGTGCCACCAAAGATATTCCCGCAAGTCACGGTACATCTTGTTAGCACCAGGATGAATAGAATATCTCGATCGGTGCATCTCCTGTAAGACTGCCTCTACCAGCTCTCCCTTCGGCACGCACAATCGGCTGCCATGCCTCAAGGATCCATCCTCTGCTATAGTGAAGTCATCCAGCAATCCAGCTAACGCCTGGGCTCAAAGTCTGCGAAGGCTCTCATCTGTAGACTGTGCCTCCCTGATCTTCTCCATCAAACCTGACTGGATGTCAAGCGCCATCATCTGTATCACTGATCCTGACCGAACTAGCTCGATACCGAGCTTCTCCAGATCCTCCCGTAAATGCCGATCAATCATCAGGTACCATACCATCGGATGCCTGCTCAGCGCATCCGTCACCACATTTGCCTTCCCGGGGTGATACTGTAAATCGATGTCGAAGTCTTTTATCAATTCCAACCATCGTCTTTACCTCATGTTCAGATCTTTCTGCGTGAACACATACTTCAAGCTTTTGTGGTCAGTAAAGATCTTCACACGCTCTCCGTATAAGTAATGTTTCCATAACTTGAGTGCAAAGATCACCGCAGCTAACTCTAGGTCATGGGTAGGATAATTCCTCTCATGAGTCCGCAATTGCCTAGATGCATAAGCAATCACTTTCCTATGCTGTTGTAGGACACATCCTAGCCCCTTTCCAGAAGCATCGCTGTAAATGGTGAAACCTCCAGATCCTGAAGGTAATGTCAGAACTGGAGCGGTCGTCAGCCTCCTCTTCAGCTCCTCAAACGCTGCCTGGCAGTCCTCTGACCAGATGTACTCTGCGTCCTTTCGCGTCAGCTTTGTCATGGGTTCAGCTATCCTAGTAAAGTCCTGGACGAACTTTCTATAATAGCCTGCTAAACCCAGAAAGCTCTTGATCTCTAAAACTGACGTCGGAGCCTTCCATGTCTTAACTGCAGCAATCTTCCTGGGATCCACCGAGATTCCATCTCCAGTGACTACATGGCCGAGAAACTCCACTCAGTCTAAAAAGAACTCGTACTTCGACAATTTGGCAAACAATCTCTCCTGCCTCAGAATCTCTAAAACTATCCGTAAGTGCTCTGCATGCTCCTCTGACGTTTTCGAGTATATCAGGATATCGTCGATAAACACTACGACGAACTTATCCAGATACTGGTGAAATGTCTTATTCATCAAATTCATAAAGACAGCTGGCGCATTTGTGAGACCAAATGGCATCACCAGAAACTCGTACTGCTCGTACTTTGTGTTGAACGCCGTCTTCTGGATGTCTGCTGCCCTAACCTTCACCTGGTGGTACCCGGATCTCAAGTCTATCCTAGAAAACACCTTTGCCCCGCTCAACTGGTCGAACAAATCATCTATCCTGGGCAGAGGATATTTGTTCTTGATGGTGATGGCATTCAAGGTCCGGTAGTCAATACACAACCGGACTGTACCATCCTTCTTAGGCACAAAGAGCACTGGCGCTCCCCATGGAGAAGCACTGGATCGAATGAAACCTTTTTTCAACAGGTCATCAATCTGCTCTTTCATCTCTACTGCCTCCTTGGGATTCACTCTATAGCAAGCTCGGGATACTGGTGATGAACCCGGCACTAAATCTATAGTGAACTCCACATCTCTGTCAGGCGGAAGCCCTGGAAGATCCTCTGGGAATACATCCATAAACTCCCTAATGATAGGGTGTGGCGGTGCTACATCCCCAACTGTCGCACAACAGTTCGGCTCTAGGCTGATCTCCGGCCCTGTCCTTCTGACACTGAATGGTGCTGTGCCTGGGGGACTGAACAAAATACTACCCTCATGACAGTCTATAGATGCATGGGCATAGCTAAGCCAGTCCATCCCCAATATGATATCATAATCGGGGAGTGGCATCACAAAGAATCGTCCCCTGAACTCTCTCCCGGCTATAAAATAGAACATCTATAGATAGATTTAATAGGCACTGATCCTCCTCCCGTCATCACTCTACTAATCTTCGCAGTAGGTGAGGCTACTAGATGGTGTTTATGCATAAACTCTAATGATAGGAAGCTGTGAGATGTACCAGAATCAAACAAACATACAGCTAGAAAAGTATGCAAATAAATATGACCTGTGATGACGTAAGCTAAGTAATCTGGCTCCGAAACCTGCTCCGGCTCTGGCTCAAGGGCTAGGCTATAAATCTTTCCTGAGGTCCCTTCTGCTGCTGCAGATGCTGTCCAAACCTCTGCTGCTGAGTCGAAAGCGGCCCTCTAGTCTTCGCTACTGGGCACTCTCGAAGCTGATGGGTGGCAGACCCACAAGCTAAACACTGACCCAACCTCTTCCTACAGACGAAAGAGTCGTGGCCTACCCTCTTGCAGAAAGTACACAAGGTTCCCTTCTGCTGTTGCTGCTGAGGCCGGGGTCCCGGGGCTCTAACTGGCGGGGTCGGGTGATGTGATGTAGGGGAACGGTAAGTCTGCTGGGGTGGCGTCGGTGCTCTCTGCTGGAAAGCCTGACGCTTGGACGGTCCCTCATGATGTACAGAAGCTGGCCTCTTGCAGGACAGAAGACGCTCCTCGATGCTCCGGGCTAACTCTAGGCTCTGGTAGTAGTCAGTCGTATCGTTTGCCACTATAAGAATGCCGATGTCTGGAACCAGACCATGGCAAAACCTACGGGTCATCTCCTCTGGATCTGCAACCAGACTAGGAGCAAAACGGCTCAGGCGACTAAACTCTGCCGCATAGTCATCAACAGAACGGTTCCCCTGCTGGATGTTCTGGAATCGTAGCCCCATGGCTACTCTAGCAGTGGTCGAGAAGAATTTCTTCTTGAACTGGGTCTTGAACTGATCCCAAGTGGCTCTGTCACGCCCCGATTCCGTCGAATCGATAGTCGTCCCCCGGGCGTGATGCCGTGCGAACCTAAGTTGCGTTCGCACAAGGCATAGTCATAAGGTTATCCGAAACACAACATCAATTTAGAGTACGCAGAGAAATTGAATAACACATTTGAAATGGAAATAGACTTTTTATTGATAATATGAACTTTACATAGACTTCTTTTTACAATCATTGCCGCGCGGGCTACAACATGACTTCGACTTACAAAAATGAACGCCGATGAGATAGTCGTTCCATACATTACGCCCCTTTTTATACAAGCAAAAACCAATACATATTTCCACCTGCTATGGCGGGAAGTCGAGTCGTCATTTTTCTTTGGACTGATGTGCGGGTCTTCTTCAAAAGGAAATCCAGAAAACAAGCCTTCACACGAACGAGGCTTCAAAAGAGTTCACGCCGCCTTGAGCTCTAGTTGGCACGCCCTTCGTGGTTCGGGGGTACCTGCGTGGAGAGCGAGGATCAGTACATTACACTTTGTACTGGTGCGTGGCTATTTAAATTCCAAGCTCTCATTTGGTTGAAGAGTTTATATGACAATTGAGTATGAATGTTTCTAACCATCCTAATGGATTACAAACAAGTAATGACAAGCATAGTGAACTTTTACGTTGAAACTTACCCCGGCGGACCGCGTCGCGCCTTATAAAACTTACCATGTTCTTCCCTTTCAATTGTTATCATTTTTCTTTACCAAGTGCATTATTTCGTGTGTTGGTCACTGACTCCCAGAGCCATTGTGGACTCCTCTTTGCTTTTGTTAGACGGGGTCCTTTCAGCGTGGGTAGCTAGCCCCGCTGCAAGTCCTCGCCTAATTCTTTTGTTTCCCAATGCCCGCAACGGTCCCGTGGCCTCGGGCTTGCCGTGCGGGGAAACGTTCACCTTGTCGACAAGTTGTCCATGACCGTGCAAAGACATGATTTTTGTTATTAAGACATAGCCTACATTTTCTTTGAAACTTGTTCATTCATTCGTGTCCGTGCCCTTGCAATTATCTTTTCTCTCGCAACAACACTATCGATTTTGCCTAAGAAGGGGGTCGAGAAGAGAAGGGTCAGCCACTCACCTTGAGTTTACCTTAGCGAGCGAACTTGTTGGTCGCGCTAGACGTCGCCTACGCGATTACCTGAAATCGCACAAGCAACCGATTAGAACACTGCATTATTCAAAGAGTTCGATAGGAAATGCGAGTTCGAAATGCAAGCCATGAAAACCATCGAAAACATCTACGAAACGCATTCAGAAAACAAAGCCAAAACCAACGCAAGCGGCGTGAAAAGCAGAGCAACGGGAGGTCTCTCCCGACTCAGCCGCAGAGTCAATCCTCGAGGCGCAACCCGCTGAATATGGGACTTGGTTCCGAAGAAGACATTCCATAACGAGGAATGGATCTTAATTCAACCGTTCCCGTTCGATCGACTCGGTCGATCCCGACCTATCGGTCCCGGCCGAATCGATAGCGACAGTGTTCCTTTCTCGCGCACCCCATGGACAGAGTATGGGGCACGATGTAGGGACGGGGCACTACAGGCTCTCCCTCTCACAAACAACGGCTCATTCCGGAACCAGACTCCTGCCAAGTCTATCAGCAGAAATCCTGCTGCCTCGACCTGGAGGTCATCCGGCATCCTAACTCATAAGAGCTTCCTCTCTACCGAATCTAGCCAGTCATCTGCTACTACTATGCCCTCAGTCCCTGAGAACTCCTTGGGATTCAGACCCATGAAGTCCTTGATCGTCCCCGCTCTCTGCCGTGGCTCTACAGGTGGTGGGACCACGGGACGTCCCTCAGAACGCTCCATGCTCTGGCGGAGTAGGGTAGTCTGCTCCTGATGGGTTGTTAGGAACCCCTGGATCATAGTGAGCAGCTGGTTCCCGTCGAGTGTGACGGAAGCCTGGGTAGGTATAATGATAGGGGGTGGGGGAAGTATCGGGGCCTGCTGGGACTGGGATGTGGAAGGTGGTGGAGGCATCTGGGTCTGTGGATCTGTGGAGTGGGGGAATGTGGTAGGTGGAGGTGGGGGTGTATCAGTCAACTGGTCAGCTGACTGGATATGGAGTGCACCATTCTCAGGTGTAACATACTGGGATGAACGAGTAAGCACCATCTAATTACAATAAAAAGGACTTATAAGGACTTGTTTAAAGTAAGCAATTATAGGCAAGAAAATCTAATTATAATAGCAAGCATGTGATATTTTCCTATGTTACAATCCTAGCATTCCTCTAGGTGTTCTAAGCGTCATTCCTAATGTTGTCTAATTACCTTAAGTTCCTAATTGCAGGCATGCTTGGTACAATAACGTAACCAAATAATTTAGTCAGGACCTGCATGGGCCACCACTAAAAACATGTCACGACCCGCTACCCAAATTGTTGGGCTAGGCCGAGCCATGCCCAGTCTACGCTTGAGATAAAACGTAGTAAGCTATTCTAAAGACAACAGTATAAGACTAAATGTGCTAACAGTTCTATAAGTGAATAAAAGTCATAAATGCTCCAAACACAAAAGTCGTCTCATATAGAAATAAGTCCAAATTACAAGTGATCTGAAATGTAAAACTGGATACATGTCCAGTTATAAATATGTAGCCTAATACATGACTACTCTCAAACTGTCTAAAGCAAAAAGACAACTAGGCGACGTTCCCTGCAGGAACATCCTCGTAAAGCAAAGCCGGATCCTCGGCAGTATCTCTATAATATGTATCGCAGAGTAACTCCTCCTCAGTAAGGATACCTACAACGTTATCCTGTCAGGACGGGAGCAAGTACTGATTCTAGCAAACTAAATATACGAAGCATGAACAGGAATGTAATAAACTGGAATCATGGCATATCATGGGTTAATTAGTTCTTTTTAGAATTAACAACATGTAGTTTAAAAGTTTAAAACCATAGCATGTACGTGAATCGGTCAATAGGTGAATAGGATGCACAGCGGTACATATTAAGTTTTTCTGGCATTCACATACGTGCACGAACGGCATCGGTGTATATCCATACACAAATGCGGGATCAGAGCATACGGCAAGGTCACATATAGAATGTCACCGAGCGCGGTAAATACATACGGAGAAGGGGGTCATGTTCACGTACAATACTAACAGTTTTCCCTTAATCCGTTATTTAAACATATGAGAGATATGAGATACTGTCTAAACATGGTAGAGACTAAAAGTAATACAACATGTAAAGTTCTAACTTGCTATCCCAAGGATCAGCATTTAACATGGTTGGTAAATCGCAGTTTATTGTTATAGCAGTATGTAAAGTTCGTAGAAAGTACTTGCCTCTAGCAAAGCAAAGCAAAACAAGTTGCGATAAAAGTGTTATAGATGTCTGGTAACTCGTTACTGTAGAAATAAATACAATAACTTAGTTTTTACACTAAACTAAAACGCTAAGACACTAACTGGTGAAACACGACTTGTGACTGGGCACCTAGCCAAAATGATAATTTTAGCATAGGAGACCAATGTGGGGTGACACACTACTTTAACTAACTTTCTAGGGTCTTTACACTAGTGAGGGGTGAGGTTCAACACGGCTAAAACTCAAAATAACACAAAAAGTTACAAGTCGTAATTAATCAATAAATAAATCAAATGATCATTGTATTTTAACAATTTTTTTGAGATAGACAAAAAGCTTAATTTTACATAAAATAAAGTACAAAAATGATCCTGGTTAATTATAAAAATTTATTATAATTTTTTGGAATTTATTAACCAGTACAAGTATTTATAAAAATCAGTTTTTCTAAGTATACAGAAAATAAGTTTTGGTTTCATATGCCAACTAGTGGCAAAACAGTAAATTAAATACTATAAAATTACTAAATTAGCTAAATTAACATAGTATCTAAATCTATTTTTCCAGAATTTTAACAATACTTTAAGTATTTTTAGAAATTCAAAACAGCATTGCACACAAATGAAATTAAATAATTAATTATCTGCGTATTTTATCCATGTATATAATTTGAACCAAAGTTCAAATACAGGACCCAAGGCCATAAATTAAGTCCAATATGACTTGTATAGGTCTTAAATGTGTGAAAACACATTTGGGCCCAAAAACCCATGCTAGGCTTGGACAAAATGGTTGCAGTAATTTAAATACACTAAAACAAATTGGTAAAAGTACAAAATAATATTATTATTTTAATAAGGTCAAATTATGCATAGTGAATATACATAAATAGTAAAAGTACATATATCTATGTATAAGGAAATACTTAATTTATAAAGTATATTATATATATACAAATATATATTATATATATTATATATATATAATATATATATATATATATATATATATAGATATATATATATATATATATATAATATATATATTATATATAGAGGGAACATTTAATTAAAAGTAATATATAATAAATATATACACATGAAAAATATACATATATACATATACATATATAAATACAAATATGTATATATAAAAATCCTAATTATAAAATATACACACTAACATTGTACAATATACATATATATACATAAATACATATATATACATATACATACATATACATTATATAATAAAGTACTATATATAACATATATATATATATATACATATATATATATATATATATATATAATATATATATATATATATATATATAATACAGTACATATATATTATATATACAGTATAATAATACATATATAATATACAAATATATGTATATACATATATATATAAAAAAAATGTATATACTATATATAAATATATATATATTATATATATATATATATATATTATATATATATATTATATATATATATATATATATAACAGAAAAAAAAGAAAAAAAAGAAAAAAAAAAGAAACAACAGTAAGGGGGCTCGAACCCGGACAGCCAAGGGCACGCTAACACTGCACCGCTGGCCAGTGGCCAACTTGGCCTGAGTGTTAGGATTAGACTTAGGTTAGTTTTAATTAGGTTAGGAAAATACACATAAAAAAAATAATAAATTCGATCCTGTGTCCGGCAGTTAGGACAGGATTTCTACGTGTCCGGGTCGATCTCGACACGCACGACACGAGTTTCACGTGTCCATTCCACACTCGTACTCGCCAGGACACGACGAACAACATATGTGGACACAAGCCTTACACGACCGATTTAACA
>JANAVB010027991.1:0-30956 GCA_029216955.1 Iris pallida
TCCTATGTGTAAGCCAGGTACTTGAGAGATATGTATATATAAATTGTTGCATATTTGATAGCTTGTATATATTGTGATTTTTGTGAATGCTAGGATAGACATAGTTAGACTTAGTGAGACTTGTCTGGGTTAGGATTTGACCTAGTTGACCTAGTTTGGCTAGTATAGTTGACTAGAGTTGACCAAAGGTTGACTTTAGCCTAGATTGACCAAATCATGTAGAATGCATTATAATGTTCTATACCATTCTGGACATGTTGTGACTTGTGTTGTTCTAAATAGGAGTCAGACACCTCTTCTCAGACAATATATTCATTTCGGATACTCAGGATATCAGGCGAGTACATTCTCTGACCGTTTCATACTAGATAGAATTTACATTTATGCTCTAGATTACTTTACATGATGCTGACACGTCGTTAACACATTGGTACTATATGGATCCCTTCATGAGATGTTATCCCCCTCGGGAGTATCGGATACATCATGTCATGTGTGTTTCACTTTCATCATGTATTCCTGTGCTTTCACCGAATATGTGCACTCTCGTGATTCATGTACTCTCATGTTCACGGAGCCCCCATGTTTATATTCATGTGCACCCATTTATGGGTTCCCATGTGAAATCAAGTGCAATAACATAACCTGTCTGGATCCTTGTGTATTGATTAGGGTACGGGGGAGTATTGGTCATGTGAACAATTCCAAAGTAATGTAGTCAGGTGCAAACTTTCATGTTTATTATCAAGTCGTTCACATGTCTATCTTGTACTCTACATCACTAGTCACTTTTAGCTCTTTACTTATAGTAGATATTTTTTACAGTCATCTCTTTTACTTCATATTTTCCAACGTTTCATGTATCTTACTCTATAGCATATTTACATAACCTGTCATATTATGAACTGCGTGAGATGTATTGTGCTCGCTCCCGTCCTGACTGGACATGTTAAAAATATTATAGAGGACGAGGAAGAGGCGTATTGTACCACCTACTACGGGGCAGCATTAGAGGACACCTGTGACTTGGATTCCAGCAGGATCCATTACCTGCTGACGTCACTCCCATAGTTTAGTTATCTTATTTCAGTTGTATCTCATCTGGATATTTGTATTAGAGATTTTGTGATGATGTGGATTTGTGGAGTTGTTAGATGTTTATCTTAGACACTTTGGATCCTCTCTTTTATCATTTCATCTGTGGATTCTGTTGATATTCTTATCTATCTTATCGTACATCTTCCTTAGCTGTGACTGAGATTTGTTTGTTCCTTCATTCGGATATAACTATGCAATGTACCTTAAACTGCTAGATGCATCTGACCTAGGACAGTGTTATACCGCTGACACTGTGGTGTAGGCTAGACGTACCACTTCTCGTCCCCTTACACTAGGGTACGGGTCGTGACACGTTTTAGTGGTGGCCCATGCAGGTCGAGTTTATGTAGTGGTATTCGAACTAGAGTATCACTATAGCCTGCAGTAGGATTAGAATATATTTTGAAGGTACTCAATCACACCTAGAAAAACTCTTAATCTGATTCCTATTACCTAAATTTTGCTGCGACCGTCCTCCCTTGATGTTATCGCTTCATTCTCAGTGATTGCGCTCTCGTTTGATCTGTCTTCAGGATGGTTATGGAGACACGATCTCATCGTCTCGATCAGGAGGACACCACTGAGGGGTCTGCCACTTCTCGTCCTGATCAGCAGGACCCCGAGACTGCAGCTCCTATTATGCCAGCTCAGGCTGGGATATCTGCAGCTTATGGGAGTGCACATCTTCCTACTCCGAAACTTTCCCCAGTTATCCCGAACGTTCTTCAGCAGCCCGCCATTAGGATCAGAGGACGTGGCACGGTTGTTCTCCTTCTTCCAGCAGATAGTGGAAACTCAGCGGCAACAGTTGCTTAAGAGGGGACATGACATTCATGGAGCCAACAGCAGTGGAGGTCAGGCCAAGATGCCTCACGTACAGATTCAGCATCAGTATCAGCAGAGGCCTGTTCGGCAGCACCTTCAGCGTCAGGGACATACATTTTTCCACCAGGCATCCAGGTAGCAGGACGCTAGGTGCTTCTTCTGCAAGAAGGCAGGCCATGGGTGGAAGGACTGCAGGATGAGGCTTGGCTGGTGTTTACTTTATGGTTCAGCGAAGCATCAGTATGGGAGTGTCCCAAGAGCCAGACACCATTGACTCAGGCAGCAGCAGGACCTAGGGCTCCGATAGAGCAGCAGAGGGGACCACCATTACAGTCGCAGCAGAACCCTAGATAGCAACATGTTATCAGTTGCCCTTTCTGTAAGAAACCAGGGCACGATTGAAGTAAATGCCGAATGAGGTTAGGCAAGTGCCTACTTTACGGAGCATCATATCACCAGTTAAGAGAGTGTCCCAAGTTTCCGGATGGACAGCTCAAAAAGCAGGAGCGAGGGCTCTGGTGACCCGGCAGAAGGGACTACCCTTACAGACTCAGCAGCAGAGATTTGCGCAGCATCAGGCTGCAGGAGGCCAGCAAGGGCGAGCTTACGCTATGGCAGCTGAGGGTGCACAGGCAGTAGGAGAGCTTATCGCATGTTCTGTTCATCTCAATTTCGTTCCTCCTTTGCCATATTTTAACCATCTCGAAATTCAGTTCCAACAAATCTTGCTTATCGTTCTTGTTCGTAGATGAATCTGATTCTTGGTATTCATTGTTGACTTAATTTTCTGCCAAGATAATTTATATGGGCTAGGTCGTCTCAGTTATGAAATCTAATCTTCTACAGTCATATTAGCCAGCATGGCAAGGACCTATAGTCTGATTTTGGATATATTTTTTGGGTGTGAAATTTAAGGTTTTTGCAGCCAAGCTAACGGCAGAGCAAAAATTTTAAATACCATTTTTTTTAGAAGTGTGTACATTAGTTGGGACTCTATGGTTATCATAGCCCTGCTTACTAGTATGACGAGGATTCAGAGTACCATGATTTTGGATGGACGCATATGATTATCAGATTTCATCTTAAAACTTTTTGAACATATCGTCTCTACTTTTCGTTTCAGTCTTAAAATTTTATTTTTCTTTTGTTGTTTTGTTTTGCTTTCTCATCATTTAACTTAGGAGTAGGAGTAGGAGTAGCTCTAACTGTTAGTATAATCCTTTGTATAACTTCCTTGTTATGAAATTCTCTTAATAAAATAATGATTGTGATAGGCCTTTTAACATAGAAGTGATAGTGTAGCTCTGACCCTAGAATAGTAACTCTTACAGCCCTGTTTGATTCATTGTTTTCCTTATCTTCCTAGCCAGACACCCATGACCTAGACTGTCCCACTTATCCAGTCCCTTGTACTGTTTTGGCAACACAACTTCCGGTCCAATTTAGGCCATTGACCATTCCCACTTTAATTTTGATTACATTATACACATTACCGCAACTTTTAATTTAGCAGCACAAGACTAGTTGTTTTCTCAAAAAACCAACTACCCTTGCAAGACCTATGCATGACCCCCTGCACTCATGACCTTCGTATTCCACTTAGATACAACATCTTGTGCTCCGTTTGCTTCATACGACTTTTCCACACAAGACCCCATCTTGATTCACCCCATGGAGTCATTCCGACTCGAATTGGGAACACCTTTTTGACCCAACCTTCTTACCCAAATTCTGGATATGACCTATTTTAAGCCTACTTCCCATATTGGACTTGTTGACCCAGGATGCTTCTAGGTAGAAGCTTTGACCTTGATTGTTGGGGGTTAACCTACAGGATTACGACCTTCTTAATTTCGAGGACAAAATTTCTCTAAGGAGGGTAGACTTGTATTACCCAGTTTTCTAAATGAGGGTAATTTTGAAATTTTGTAATTTTAATCTTTTAATAATGTTATTTAAATCATGATATGATTTTTGGTGATTTTTAATTATTTTAAAACTATTTTATTGGTAATTTATGATTTTGGAGTTTTACCAGCGAAACCCTATAGTCTACTTGACCTAGAGCCTAACCATGTGATTAGGATGTTTTTTTATCATTTTTAGCCTAGGGGTATTTTGGTCATTTGGTTACTTGGAATTAATTGTAAATTATTTGAGTGATGGTTGTTATTTTTGACCTTTGCTAGTTGAGACTATGGAGACTAACCTGGATGTTCACTTTGACTATGGTGACTTGGTTAGCATGGTGGGACCCTAGTCTAACTTAAGTCGACCCAAGTTGACTTGTTGGGCTATTTTGCATAGAGAGAATAGGTGCTTAGGGTGCTTGCACTTTTGGCTAAGGGGTTGATCCATTTCACATTGAAACTTGGCCCAAGCCCAATAGCCACAACCCTAACCCTAATTCTTTCCATACATGGCCGGCCCCTAGGGATTCCCCCTATTTAATGTCTCTTCCTAGTTCTTGCCTCTTTTTACATCACATCAACTATTGGCAAGAAAGAGGTATTGACATTTCTTCATCAATCCATAACTTCTTTATTTTAATTCATTTTTGACTCTAGTCTCTTGCAATAGAACCTAATCATACTCTACTTACTGTTCATGGAGAGAAATCTCAGATTTTGTGCAATTTGGAGCTTTTGACTTGCAAGAGGAATCTTCCTATTTGGGGTTTTTTTCTTGAGTTTGATACTCAATAGGTAAACACCTCAAACTATCATCAAATCTTGATTTCTTTGCATGGTTGCCTAGATCTAGGTGTCCCCTAGCTGTGGTGTATGTTAGGTGAAGTTTTATATCGGTTTCGTGTCCGTATCGGACACGTATCAGTCTTCATTTGTAAGTGTTTGTTGAAATGCCTCTGAGAACTTTCTCATCTTATTTTTGAAATGTTTTTATTAGAAATATTGTTTATGATGTGCTCTTTGTTTTCCCTAACCTCTGAGTTGATTTCCGAGTCGTGTCGTGTCCACACGAGGACACGAACACGCTCGTGTGCAGAGCTAGGGTTTCCCCTGCGGTTCGACTTGGTTGTGGGACACGACACAGTTTTGCTCGACCCAATACTGCAAGGACACGTGGGGGCAGTGTCTGCGAACCAGACCCCCAAGTGGCTCGAAGTATCATGTCGTATCGGACACGTTCTCGCTCGTGCATTGGGTTTACACGTACGCGTACGGGCGCACATGCACGCACTGATACGCATCTCGTACACCAGCACGGGGACACGTGGACACCTCGTGTTGTGTCCAGCGTGTAGTACTAGTGCTAGGCTACACGTGGACGTGACCACGTGGACATACGTGTCGTGTGTCGTGTCTACGAGCATGTTGAACTTGTGCATGAGGCAGTGCACTATTTTATTGTTGCTCGTGTGTTAGTTTTCATATTGGATACGTTTGTGTCCACTTGGTTGGACACAGAAACGCTACATGACACGTATATATATGTCACAACAATTACCAACCAATTAAATGGAATATTAACTGTGATTTGAATTCGAATTTGGTGTTTCCCCTAACTGTCTGATACATGTTCTGTTAAATTGTTCCTGAGATTTAAATGATGTTTTTAACTGATGATTAGATGTTAAATTTATAATGTTAGAACATATACTATGTCTGAGATTAAAGTTTACATTGTTTGGGTTCATGTGTGATGGTTGGTTTGTTTGATTTGTGTTTCCCTAGCCTGTCATACTGAATTCTGAACACACACACACATCACCTAATACATACACACACATGTTCACAAAAATCTGTGATGAAAACTGAAACTCACACACACTCTAACCTGGGAACACATCACATTGTACACACACACACCACTGCTATACACACAATCTAACTTGGAAAAAACTGAATTACACACACACACACATTGTACACACACACACACATATACACCACTGTACAGTCCTAACAGTGATGGCTCAAGTTCATATCCACTTGTTCAGTCATTGCATCACCCTTACGTATCAATCCTCACTCATTCACTGTATAGCCCATATATATTGTATTATTCCCTGTTGTTCTAAATGTTCATTCCATAAATCATTACCTACTACCTTTATTGTTCAGACTAATGGGTATCAGTCATTGTAATGTCCATTTACCTAATGTTTCAGTCCATTTATATTAATTGCACAGTTCCTCTTTTGCTAAATTCTTCAAAATACTGAAGTCCATGCTATGTTCTCATTGTTTAGTCCTTAATATCGGTGAAGAGGAGGGGATAGGCTCGGGTAGAGGACTGTGGGCATTCTTGAGTTCAGTACTGATACTCATTGAGTATCAATTATGTTGAATGTATGAGTGATGGCTCGAGTTGGTTGTGCCTATGATGACCAGTCCCTATCTCCACTTGGTATCAGTTAGTATATATTACAGTCCCTACTTGGCATTTAATTGTTCAGTCCTCTTTGAACTAGATATTCAGTCCAATACCCTTCAGTACCAAATCCTGCATATCTTCATAGGTTCTGCACTGCATTCATATGATCAGTCCCCCTCTCAAACTGTTCTGCCCTGCTAACGAGTTCAGTCCACACAATGTTTTGATGTTCTGTTCAAACATCTTCACCATCCATTTCAGTCCCATTTGAGTTCAGTCAATACCTGAAACTTAAGTCCAGTCACCCCCTCATGATTTTGTCTTGCAGCACACCATATCAGTCCAGATATCATATTAGGCCACTGTTCGGTAAGCTCAATTTTGTTGAACTGAGTGTTCAGTCCCCTTCTTATTTGATGTTCAGTCATTAACATTTATGTTCACTTCCATTTACCTCATGATTCAATCAAGTTCTTCTCATCTACATGATCTTTCCATATCCTCTTTAGTATCAGTCCACATTGACACTCATGCCACTGTCACTCTATCCCTCTCTCTCTCTCTCTCTCTCTATATATATATATATATATATATATATATATATATAATATATATTATATATTATATATATATATAATTTAGTATATGTAAAATGGTTTGAATGTATATGTGTATGCCAATATGGGTATCTATATGATTTTGCTATGTGTATGCCATAGGTACATTGAGTATATATATATGTATATATGAAATTGGGCATATTTGATAGCTTGTATAGCTTTGTGATTTGTGTGAATGCTAGGATATACATGGTTAGGCTTAGTGAGACTTGTCTGGGTTAGGATTACCTAGTTGACCTAGTTTGACTAGTGTAGTTGACTAGAGTTGACCAAAGGTTGACTTTAGCCTAGATTGACCCAAACATCATGTAGAATGCATTGTAATGTTCTATATTACCATTCTGGACATGTTGTGACTTGTGCTGTTCTAAATAGGAGTTAGACACCTCTCCTCAGACAGTATATTTATTTCGGATACTCAGGATATCAGATGAGTACATTCTCTGACCGTTTTATACTTGATAGAATTTACAATTATGCTCTAGATTACTTTACTTGATGCTGTCACATCGTTAACACGAATTGGTACTATATGGATCCCTTCATGAGATGTTATCCTCCTCTGGAGCATCAGATACATCATGTCATGTATGTTTCACTTTCATCATGTATTCTTGTGCTTTCACCATTCATGTGCACTCTCGTAATTCATGTACTCTCATGTTCACGGAGTCCCCATGTTTATATTCATGTGCATCCATTTATGGGCCCCCATGTGAAATCATGTGCAATAACATAACCTGTCTGGATCCTTGTGTATTGATTGGGGTACGGGAAAGTATTAATGGTCATGTGAACAATTCCAAATAGTGTAATGTGCAAACTTTCATATTTATTATCAAGCCGTTCACATGTCTATCTTGTACTCTACATCACTAGTCACTGTTAGCTCTTTACTTATAGTAGATATTTCTTTACAGTCATCTCTTTTTCTTCATATATTTTCCAACGTTTCATGTATCTTACTCGATAGCATATTTACATATCCTGTCATATTATGAACTTTGTGAGATGTATTGTGCTCGCTCCCGTCCTGACTGGACCTCTTAAAAATATTACAGAGGACGAGGAAGAGTCGTATTGTACCACCTTCTACGGGGCAGCATTAGAGGACACCTGTGACTTGGACTTCCAGCAGGATCCATTACCTGCTGACGACACTCCCATAGTTTAGTTATCTTATTTTAGTTGTCTCTCATCTGGATATTTATATTAGAGATTTTGTGATGATGTGGATTTGTGGAGTTGTTAGATGTTTATCTTAGACACTTTGGATTCTCTCTTTTATCGTATTTCATTTGTGGATTCTGTTGATATTCTTATCTGTCTATCGTACATCTTCCTTAGCTATGACTGAGATTTGTTTGTTCCTTCATTCAGAGAGTATAACTGTGCAATGTACCTTAAACTGTTAGATGCATGTGACCTAGGACAGCAGTTCTACCTCCGATACTGCGGCTGTAGGCTAGATGTACCCACTTCTCGTGCCCTTACACTAGGGTGCGGGTCGTGACACGGAGCCCATCAGCCTGGTCCTAAGCTACAAGACCGACTACGCCGCATGGGCTATTATTCGCCCACAATGATGGTAGACGTCGTAGAAATATATGAAGAAGTGTCAGGCGTGTCAGTATCATGCTGAATTCATCCACCAACCTTCGGAATATACACCCCACAGAGGCCTCTTGGCCATTCAGGCATGGAGAATGGACATCATTGTGCCGATCAGTCCGCCCTCCTCCAAAGGACACCGATTTATCCTCGCCATCACGGACTATTTCTCCAAATGGGAAGAAGCAGTACCGTTGATAGAAGTGAAAACCTCCAACGTGATCAACTTTATCAAGCACCTTGTCATTTACCACTTCGGAGTTCCTAGGAAGATTTCCACGACAATGGCCCCCAGTTCGTAAGCCATGCTTTTCATCAATTTTGCGACAAAAACCGGATTAAGAATATGGCATCAACGGCTTACAACCCTATGGCTAATAGACTAGCCAACACATTCAACAAAACCATCGTCAAGCTGCTCAAGAAAGTCGTCTCTTCTAACAAACGCTACTGGAATAAGATGTTAGGCGAATATCTATGGGCTTACCATACGACCGTTCGCACACCCACGGATAGTACACCATTCTCCCTTATTTATGGGAGCGAGGTAGTCCTCCCCCTGGAGATCCAAATACCATCCCTACGTGTAGCCATCACTAACCAGCTGACTGATGAAGACAACCAGCGCCGGCGGCTACAAGAGTTAGAGGTGCTAGACAAAAAACACTTGCTAGTGCAGCAAATAATCGAGCTTTATCAGGCTCATATTTTTGGTGCCTTTAACAAAAAGGTACAGGGAAAGAACATTCCAAGTGGGTGACCTCGTCTTGGCAGTCCGAAGACCGATGGTGATGACTCACAAAACGGTAGGGAAGTTCGAGCCCAAGTGGGAGGGACCATTCATTATAGAGACGGTCTACTCTAATGGTGCCTACCGGCTAGCAAAACCTAATGGCGACTTGATAATGATGTCCATCAATGACAAGTTCCTGAAGAAGTATTACGTCTGAAGACGCAACTGTCGTAGGCTTCCACATCCCCTAAGGGTGCCTATGAGTTCTGGTAAGGGTATTCCTCTCTTCTATATTTTTCCTCAAGTATATGAAGCACTTCACGTCCATATTACCTCTGGATTGCTCCTCTACACCTAAAATCGTGGCTACCATGTCCATATTATCTCTGAATAGTCGCCCTCTCCTTGATTGATCCTATGATTATCATGGCTATCTAGAAAATAGTTCACATTCATACTATCTCTGAATTGTTGTTCTACATTGTCACAACCCGCACCGTGATTAGGGGCACAAGCACATGGGTACGTCCAGCCTACGCCGCAGAATCGACGGTAGAATGCTGTATATGTCCTCTATAATATACAACATCTAGACACAATATATAAACCTGTCATCTCCGCACGGAGGTATATAAAGTCATAACTCAATCACAGGACATCTAAGGAAGATAGCACGAAATATGATAAGATATGCTAGAAAGATAAACTGGAAATAGATGCAAGATCGTAACACAAGTTTAGAGTTCAAAACATAACACAAGATCCCAAAATATAAAGTATACTACAAGTCTCAAGTACTAGCTGGATCGTAGTGCAGTCAAGACTAACTAGTCTAAGTCTAAGCACGCGGTGTGTCCTCAATGGGCACCAGCTCCACAGGGATGTCCATGTAGTACTCACCGTCTATGCCAAACCCATAGAAGGTCGAGCAGTCAGCCTCTATATCATCCGTAAACATCAACAGAATTATCCTGTCAGGTTATGAGCAAGTACAAACGCTAACAGCAGTTCTATGTGAATTGACAAATTTTATAATAGACAATTATAATAGAATACAAGATGAAATATAAAGACTGGAATATAAGCAGGATATGTAAAACTGGATATCATGTCAGGGTATGAAATAATGGAATGTAGAATAGTACAGGAATATATAATGTATAATGTAATCATAAATAGTGCCTTGAGATATTATAGCGTTATGTGATCGGCTTGGGTCAGGATCAGGCTACTCCATTTGATCAGTTATGCACAAAAACAAGCACAGGTAAACCTGGAGATCAGGCCAGCCAAAATGGAAAGCTATGCACAAGTAGTATCAAGTCAGGCTACACCCTACGTGTGGTGAAGGTGGACCTATGTACTAGTAGTAATAGGAATACCAGAGGGATATTGATCACATAACCACTAATACCTCCCCATCCTCGAGTAGTATAATAGATCCGAACATGACACGTCATGACATATGTCACTACCACATTTTTGACTTGAGGATATTTTTGTCATTTTGACTTTTTGTGAAATTGAATTTTTATTAATTTAAATATGTGCTAAATATATTGTTAAGCCTTAACCTAGAAGTTAACCTAATCTAGACGACCATGAGGCTAGATATTTGATTAGAACCTTCTAAGCTATGTGCCAAGATTAGAAATATTTAGATATTATGTAAGTAGGATATTTGTGTAGACATTAGTAAAGGAAAAAACCCTAGTTCTAATTTGAGCCTTTGATTGGACTTGATTTGCATAGAGAGAAGCTTAGTCACACATCTAAACTTTTGCCTAACCCTAATTTCAACCTACATGGTCGGCCACATGATGAATTACCCCCCTATAAGTATCAACATTTGTTCATCTTGCCTCTTTTTAATACCTACATCAAACCCTAATTTAGTTCTTCCCTATTTTCTTCCACTTAATCCAAATTGATCCCAAATTGAGTCAAATCAATTGCATCATCATCCTCTACTGTAGTGAAGGCTAGTGGAGGCTTGCTCGCAAGGATTTGAGGAGCTTTGGACATTAGGAGATTGAAGGAGGATTCTCATTTTTGGCCTATTCATTGAGATTTACTCTCAATAGGTAAAACCCCTCAAATTGATTCAAATTTCCATTTTCTTTCCATAGATGTATTCATTTAGGTATCCCTTAGCTGTAGAGCAAGTTTGGTAGGAATTGGTGTTGATTTGATGTGCATATCGGACACGTATCGGTGTCCTATTCAATGTGTTTGATGAAATGCCACTGTGGAACTTTTATTCTTATTTTCTGAAATAAATTACATATTTGCGTAGCCCTTAGCATGTTGATCCCGAATCACTAACTCTGAGCACAATTTTGGTGTCGTGTCCATGTTCAAATTGGACATGAATGCGCAGCACGAGGCCACGTGCGTGTGTCCTGTTACTGTGCATTGATTGTGTGTTGTACAGGCCACGTGGCAGTGTGCCACTTGGCATAGATGTGGGGGAAGTGACTGATGTGTCACCCCTCAAGTCTCATGGCCCATCGCATCGTGTCGGACACGAATTCATTTGTGCACTCGTTTTGTCACATACTGTGCACACGAGTTTTTCTCTACTGATAGCACACATTGTGTCATATTGAGTTCGACACCACCGCACGAGGAGTGGCCTTCACTGTTCTGATACTAAATTTGATTTGGGTTTTGACACTTGTGTCCACTCTTTGGACACGAGGATACCCCTAATATGTGCACACACGCTTGACACACCATGTGCACTATCCTCCATATCTAATTTGGGTTTCGATTTGATTATTGGATTTCAAATTTGAGTTTGAAATATAAACTGTATTTTGTTCCAGCTTTTGAATTGATGTTTAGATTTGATATTTTCTCAGAGATTTGGATATGTTTAAATGATGATTTCAATCCCTCATGTTGAAATGTTTGGGTTTTAAACTTTGGTTTCGGTTTTGAAAATGCCTGTGATAGATTCTCAGATATTGAGAACTCATTCTCAGTTCTTGATGTTGATTGAATGAATAAATTTGAGATTTAGAATTGAATTAGTTTTCTAAAATTTTCGGATTCAATTGGGATTTGGTTTGAATGTTTAGATTGTAATATGAAATCTGAGATTGGGTTCATTAGTATAACATGAGAATACTACATGTTAAATAACTGAACTAATGTACTATGAACCTGCGATAATGAAATATCTGAATTAGATGAAATATATGAAACTGAGTTTACATTGTATAACCTAAGATGTTCATTAAAACTGAAATTGGGAGTTTGACTTGAACTTTAACCTAAGATTCTAATACACTGTATTACCTGAGAATGGTTTTCACTAAAACTGAACCCTTTTCTTATCACACTAACATACTGAGACACTATCTCATTTTTTCTATCACTCTAACTCTCTCTATCTGTATATATGTTATATATACCTATACCTATATATGTATTATTGTTAATTTGATATTGGTTTAGTATGACACTCACATATATATGCTTGTTAGTTTGATTTAATATGTTGATCCACTGTCCACTCTACACTTGAGCACAAACACACATAATCTCTCATGATATTAGATATCTCTCTATTTCCTCTCTCTCTCTCTCTCTTCTCTCTCTCTCTCTCTCTCTCTCTCTCTATATATATATATATATATATATATATATATATATATATATATATATATATATATATATATATATGTATTGTGGATGTATGGCTATATTGATGTGTGTTAGCTTTTGTGCTATAGGTTAGCATGTGAATAGGTTATGTGTTAGAGAGTTTATAGTTTACTTGGTTACTAGTTGACCTAGATTGGTTTCAGTTGACCAAGTTTGACTTTATAGTTGACCGAGAGTTGACTTTGACCTAAATTGGCTTAGAATCATATAGATTGCATTGTCAATTTCAATTATTACATTTTTGGATTACATCATAACCTGTGTGCTCTAAATAGGACTCGGATACCTCGCTTCGGACTTTATATTCTCACATACATTCAGATTTTAGGCAAGTACATTCTCTGATCTGTTTCATACTTTCTAGGACTTATATTCTTGCTCTAGATCACTTTACTTGATGCTGTCACGATGTTATCACGGATTGGTACTATATGGATCTTTTCATGAGATGTTATCCCCTCCGGGAGCATCGAATACATCATGTCATATACTTTTCACGTATATCATGTATTCCTATGTTTTCACTATTCATGCATGTGCACTCATGTAATTCATGTACTCTCATAATCACTGAGCCCCTAATGTGCAAATTATTTATGTGCACCCATTTATTGAGCCCACATGAAACCATGTACGTAACATAACTTGAATGGTATCCTTGTATATTGATTGGGGCATGGGTGAGTAGAATTGGATATGTGGATCATATCCCAGTAGATTATTCATGTGAACTCCATAGCTTATTCATGTGCAACCTAACCTGTTTCCATAACCATATTGTGCTCTAAATCACTAGTCACTTACAGTTCTTACCTATCATGTATATATTTCTAGTTATCAAATATCTTTCTATTTTCATGTACATCTTTCCTTACAGTTCATGTATCTTACTCTTTTGCATGCTTTATACTTTCCTGCCATGATATGAACTATGTGAGATGTATTGTGCTCGTTTTGTCCTGACTAGACATGTTGAAAATATTACAGAGGATGAGGAAGACTTCTGTACCACTTACTACGAAGCCCACATAGATGATACCTGTGAGCTGATTCCATAGGAGGACCCTGCAGCAGTTGATGACACCATCCCTTTAGCTTATGCTAGTTAGCTAGCAGTTATCTTACTTTTTGCTGTTTGTTTCATTTGGACTTGGTGATGTATTATGTTTTGGATGTCGTTGTTGTGTCGTATAAACACTTAGACTTGTTTTCCTTCTGTTTGTATTTCTTTTGGAGATTATCATATCTATCATATCGTGTTGTTTCTACCTTAGATTGTGATTGAGATGTACCTTCTATATTGTCCTCTGTGTGGAGAGTATATCTTGTGCAGTTATACTTATACTGTGTCAGATGTTGTGACCTAGGACAGCGTTCTACTGTCGACACTGCGGCGTAGGCTGGACGTACCCACTTTTTGTTCCCCTATACTGGGTGCTGGTCATGACACGATTTTAGTGGTGGCCCATGCAGGTTTAGTTTTTGTAGTGTATTCGAACTAGAGTATCACTACAGCCTGCAGTAGGATATAGGATATAGTTTTGAGGTACTCAATCACATTTAGAAAAAACTCTTATCTAAATTCCTGTCATTTAAACTTTTGCTGATAATTGCTTTCCTTTGAAATAATTGTCCTCCTTTAATTGTTTTGCTTCTTTCTCAGTATTGCTTCCATGTTTGATCTGTCTCCAAGATGGTAATTGAGACACGATCGCAGTGCCCCATCACGGGAGGTACGTCAGAGAGGTCTGCCACTTCTCGCCCAGTTCAGCCGGGACCTGAGACAGCAGCTTCCCTAGTACCTACTCATGTTGGAGCCTCTGCAGCTTTCAGGGGAGCACCTCCACCACTTCAGAGGCAGACCCCAGTTATTCCTGAGGTGTTTCAGCAGCAGCAGCCACCTGCGGGATTGGTTGACGCTGTACACCTATTTTCCTTCGTGGAGCAGATCTTGGAGTCACATCAGCAGCAGCAGCGCTAGACTGATGACTTCCGTCAGGGCATAGATGAGGCCCACCAGATGGTTAGGACGACCGTGGAGCGGGTGACTGCACAGCCGCAGGGAGGCCAGATCCAGCAGTATCAGCAGCGGACGCCCGACATCCAGGAGTTCCAAAAACTGCGTCCTAGGGACTTTCAAGGCACAGAGGGGATCTTATATGCCGATGATTGGATGGAACATATCGAGGAGATATTTCGGCTGGCGGAGATATCAGCCCGACTTCAGATCGATGCGGCAGGCAAGCAGATGCAGGACCTGGCCCGTACTTGGTATCAGACGGACCCTAGAGTGGGTAATGAGGGTTGGGCAGCTATCAAGAAGCTGTTCGAAGGAGAAGTTCTTTCCAGACATAGCACTGGGAGGCATAGAGCAGCAGTTCGAGAGTCTGGTTCAGGGGAACCAGACAGTCGAGGAGTATGCTGGAGAGTTCTGCCGGCTGAGCAGATTTATTGAGGATCTGAGCTGAGACGACGAAGGCGAGGAAGTTCCACAGAGGTTTGACTAGGGAGGTCCGGTCCTTGACCAAAAGTGACCGGGATGCTACTTTTGCGAAGATCTTAGCAGGAGCCATGGCAGCAGGTGCGACCTAGGGCTGAAACTGAAGAGAGGTCGGGACTTTCACGGAGCCAGTAGCAGCGGAGGTCCGGCCAAGAGGCCCCACTTCCAGCAGCAGCACTAGCAGATACAGTTCCAGCAACAGCCTCAGGGACAGGTTCGTGCACCTTTTCAGTAGGTGCAGCAGCAGCAGGCCCCTAGGTAGCAGCAGAGCACTAGTTGTCCCATTCTACAAGAAGCCGAGATATGGGTAGGAATGATTGTAGGAAGAGGTTAGGCAGGTGCCTACTCTGGGGTTCATCAGAGCACCAGCTGAGGGAGTATTCCCAGGCTTTTGGGCGCACAGTTCAGGGAGGAGGAGCCAAGGCTCCAATAGGCCAGCAGAAGGGACCAGCCCTACGGATGCAGCAGCAGAGGTTCGTTCAGCACCAGCAGCAGGCCAGAGGAGGCCAGCAAGGGCGAGCATTCGCCATGGCAGCGAAAGATGCAGAGGCTATTGGAGAGCTGATTGCAGGTTCTGTTCTTCTCGACTCCTTTCCCGCTTTCGTATTATTTGATTCTGGGGCTTTCCATAGCTTTATGTTAGTATCTTTTGCTATTAGACACTATCTTGCTTCTGAATCTGTTGCCTAGGACTTACAAAATCATGACCGGGGGTGGCATCATCCTCGTTAGTGATATTTGCAAGGATCGGAAAGTAGTTTTGGAAGGCCGAGAACTGAATGTGAGTCTTTTCGTAATGCCACTATCGAACTACGATATAGTACTCGGGATAGATTGGTTGAGCAGGCACCATGCCAGTATAGAATTAGTCGCGACGGTAGAGTTCTTTTCAGTCCACCAGGAGAGCCAGAGTTCGAGTTCGCCAGACATGAGGCAGAACAGAGCAGCGGAGTCTTCTGACAGAGTTTCAGTTTAGGAGCAGGCAGTGCCACATCCATTGATAGCAGAGTTCATGGATGTCTTTTTGGAGGACTTGCCAGGACTACCATCGGACAGAGACGTTGAGTTCTCTATAGACTTAGTGCCTGATGCAGAGCTGATATCTCAGCACGTCTATAGGGTGAACAATAGGGAGTTGGTGGAGTTGAAGAAACAGGTGGATGAGTTGAAGGACAAAGGCTTTATCCGATCTAGTTCTTCACCATGGGTGCACCGGTGCTCTTTGTATCGAAGAAGGACGGGACGGTATAGATGTGTATCGACTACAGGGCACTCAACAACCTTATAATCAAGAACAAGTACCCACTGCCGCGGATCGATGATCTCTTTGATCAGTTGAGTGGAGTTAGGATATTCTCGAAGATTGATCTGAGGTCAGGCTACCATCAGGTGAAGGTGAAGAGGGAAGATATCCCGAAGACAGCATTCAGGATGCGGTATGGCCAGTTCGAGTTCATGGTGATGCCGCGTGGATTGACTAAAGCCCCGACGGTATTCATGAACCTGATGAACAAGGTGTTCCACCATTACTTGGACAAGTTCGTGGTGGTATTCATCGATGATATCTTGGTGTACTCGAAGACCCCAGAGGAGCATGATGAGCATTTGAGAGTGGTTCTGGAGACTCTCAGAAAGGAGGAGCTTTATGGCAAGCTCTTGAAGTGTGAGTTCTTCCTGGATCGAGTTGACTTCCTGGGTCATGTTGTGACTGGAGATGGGATTCTCAGTTGACCCGAGGAAGATAACGGAAGTTGAGGCGTGGACAGCACCGAGTTCAGTTGCGGAGATCAGGATCTTCCTGGGATTGACAGGCTACTATAGGAGGTTCGTCCAGGATTTCTCCCGGTTGCAGAGCCATTGACTAGGCTGACCCGGAAGGACACAAAGTTTATCTGGTCGGAGGAGTGTCTGGTTGCTTTTGATGAGTTGAAGAAGCGGTTGACGACAGCTCTGATTCTGACATTGCCATCAGGAACAGGCGGGTTCACTATCTACAGTGACGCCTCAGGGAAGGGTTTGGGTTGTGTCTTACAGCAGCATGGAAAGGTAATTGCCTATGCTTCCAGGCAGTTACATTCGCATGAGAAGAACTACCCTACCCATGACTTGGAGTAGGCGGCAGTTATTTTTGCCGTGAAGTTGTGGAAACACTATTTATACGGAGAGCGAGTGAAGATTTTTACAGACCACAAGAGCTTGAAGTATGTGTTTACACAGAAGGAGCTCAACATGAGGCAACGTAGATGGTTGGAGTTGATGAAGGACTTCGATATTTCACTGTAGTATCATCCAGGGAAGGCCAACGTGGTTGCCGATGCTTTAAGCAGATATTCCGACAGCCATATGTTTGACGGTAGATCGTCACTTGCTAGCAGATCTGGAGAGCCTAGGGATCGAGGTGCTAGTGCCAGGAGTGGAGATGCAGATGTGGGGTCTGCAGATTCAGTCGGACTTGATACAGAGGATCAAGTCGACTCAGTTCAACGATGTTGCTCTGCGGTGCATCCGAGGGCTGGCTCGAGCAGGATTGGTGGATGAGGATTTCACCATTGCAGAGTATGGCGTATTGAGACACGGTTCCAGACTATATGTGCCCATCAGAGAGCTTCGGGAGCAGGTTATGTAGGAGGCCCACCGATCTCAGTACTCTATGCATCCAGGTGCCAACAAGATGTATATAGATCCGAGGGAGCATGTATGGTGGTGTGGGATAAAGCGGGATGTAGCGCGCTTCGTCGCTAGATATTTGGTCTGCCAGTAGGTGAAGGCAAGAGACAAAGGCCAGGTGGTTTGTTATAGCCGTTGCCCATTCCGAAGTGGAAGTTGGAACACATTACGATGGACTTTGTTTCAGGAATACCACGTATGCCAGAAGAAAAAGACGCAATTTGGGTCATCGTAGACAAGTTGACCAAATCATCTCACTTTTGCCATTTAAAGTGGGTTTGTCTACCGAGAAGCTAGTAGAGATGTATATGTGGTAGATTTTCAGTATTCATGCAGTTCCGGTGAGCATTGTCTCGGATCTGGATAGTCGCTTTACTTCCCATTTCTGGAGGAGTCTGTATATTAGCTTGTACACTCAGCTCAAGTTTGTATACAACCCTCAGACGGACGGACAGTCAGAGGGGACTATTCAGACACTCGAGGACATGCTGCGGACTTGTGTCTTCGATTTTGGAGGTTCCTGGGAGGATAACATGCAGTTAGTAGAGTTTGCATACAACAACAGTTTTCGGGACAGCATTGAGATGTCACCGTTCAAGGCACTGTACGGGCGTAGATGTCGTACACCCTTGTTTTGGGATGACTTTGGAGAATGAGCTTTATTGGGGCCTGAGATGGTTGTGGATGTAGCCGAGAAGGTGAAGCACATCAGGGATCGACTTCGCGTGGCGCAGGACAAACATCGGCATTGGGCCGATAGCCACCGCAGACCGTTAGAGTTCGAGGCATTATGATTTTGTTGATCATGTTTGATTATTATAGTAAATTTGAGACCTTGTTTATGATTAGGTTGGAGATCTGGTTTTTTTAGGATATCCCGACACGTGGTACTATACGTTTTGGTGGAGGTGGAAAGCTTAGCCCGCCCTTCATCGGATCTTTCGTCGTCAGTGGGAGAGTCGGTGACGTGCCATACATGCTAGACTTGCCACATGCATTAGTGGGAGTCTACAACGTATTTCACGTGTCGCAGTTGAGATGGTACATGGCGGACCCTAGCCATGTACTGGATCATTCAGAGATCGAGGTAGGACCTACTCCTAGCTATCCAGAATAGCCTGTGGAGATTCTGGATCGACGAAAGAAGGTACTGAGGAACCAGATGATACCATTGGTTCTCATCGCATGGAGGCATCATTCTCCAGGAGAGTCTACCTAGGAGAGGGAGGATGAGATGCACGAGCGATACCCATATCTTTTTGGACCTTGAGGTATGATTTTCTATCCTTCTCATCAGTTTAGTTTAGCCTAGACGTCTACCTAGAAGTTACCCATATCTTTTTTATTAATTAAATATGTGCTAAATATATTGTTAAGCCTTACCTAGAAGTTAACCTAATCTAGATGACCATGAGGCTGGATATTTGATTAGAACCTTCTAAGCTAAGTGACAAGATTAGAAATATCTAGATATTATGTAAGTAGGATATTTTGTGTAGATATTAGTAAAGGAAAAAAACCTAGTTTTAATTTGAGCCTTTGATTGGACTTGATTTGCATAGAGATAAGCTTAGCCACACATCTAAACTTTTGCCTAACCCTAATTTCAACCTACATGGTCGGCCACATGACGAATAACCCCGCCTATAAGTATCAACACTTGTTCATCTTGCCTCTTTTTAATACCTACATCAAACCTTAATTACTTCTTCCCTAATTTCTTCCACTTAATCCAAATTGATCCCAAATTGAGTCAAATCAATTGTGTCATCATCCTCTACTATAGTAAAGGCTAGTGGAGGCTTGCTAGAAAGGATTTGAGGAGCTTTGGACATT
Organism: Iris pallida; assembly: GCA_029216955.1. Classification (NCBI taxonomy): domain Eukaryota; kingdom Viridiplantae; phylum Streptophyta; class Magnoliopsida; order Asparagales; family Iridaceae; genus Iris; species Iris pallida. The sequence goes on from JANAVB010027991.1 coordinate 19,901, forward strand.
AGAAGATTGAAGGAGGATTCTCATTTTAGGCCTATTCATTGAGATTTACTCTCAATAGGTAAAACCCCTCAAATTGATTCAAATTTCCTCAAATTGATCCAAATTTCCATTTTTTTCTATAGATGCATTCATTTAGGTGTCCCTTAGCTATTGAGCAAGTTTGGTAGGAATTGGTGTTGATTTGATTTGCGTATCGGACACGTATCGATGCCATATTCAATGTGTTTGGTGAAATGCCACTGTAGAACTTTTATTCTTATTTTCTAAAATAAATTATATATTTGCGTAGCCCTTAGCATGCTGACCACGAATCACTAACTCTGAGCATGATTTTCGTGCCGTGCCCATGTCCAAATTGGACACGAACGTGCAACACGAGGCGTGTGTCCTGCTAATGTGCATTGATTGTGCACTGTACAGGCCACGTGGCAGCGTGCCACTTGGCATGGACGTAGGGGCAAGTGACTGACGTGTCACCCCTCAAGTCTCATGTCCCATCGTGTCGTGTCGAACACGAATTCATTCGTGCACTGGTTTTGTACACAGATTATGCACACGAGTTTTTCTCCACTGATATGCTTTCGTATCTCATAACATGGCTCGATTGGACACGTTGCAGACACATGGGTCCCTAGCCATATACCTACCCTAGCTATAGACTCGACCACGAGACCTAGGATAGGGCACGTTGTGTCCTATTGAGTTCGACACCACCGTACGGGAGTAGCCTTCACTGTTTTGATACTGAATTTGATTTGGGTTTTGACACTTCGTGTCCACTCTTTGGACACGTGCACACCCCTAATATGTGCACACATGCTTGACACACCACTGTAAACTATCCTCCATATCTAATTTGGCTTTCGATTTGATTATTGGATTTCAAATTTGAGTTTGAAATATAAACTGTACTTTTTTCCAGTTTTTGAATTGGTGTTTGGATTTGATATTTTCTCAGAGATTTGGATATGTTTAAATGATGATTTCAATCCCTGATGTTGAAATGTTTGGGTTTTAAACTTTGGTTTCGGTTTTGAAAATGCATGCGATAGATTCTCAGATATTGAGAACTCATTCTCAGTTCTTGATGTTGATTGAATGAATAAATTTGAGAGTTAGAATTGAATTGGTTTTCTAAAATTTTGGATTCAATTGGGACTTGGTTTGAATGTTTAGACTGTAATATGAAATCTGAGATTGGGTTCATTAGTATAACCCTGAGAATAATACATGTTAAATAATTGAACTAATGTACAGTGAACTGAGATAATGAAATATCTGAATTGAATAAATATATGAAACTGAGTTTACATTATATAAATTAAGTTGTTCATTAAGACTAAAATTGGGAGTTTGACTTGAACTTTAACCTGAGATTCTAATACACTCTATTACCTGAGAATGGTTTTCACTAAAACTGAACCCTTTTCCTATCACACTCACATACACTGAGACACTATCTCATTTTCCTATCACTCTAACTCTCTCTATCTATATATATACGTTATATATACCTATACCTATATATGTATTGTTGTTAGTTTGATAGTGGTTTAATATGACACTCACATATATATGCTTGTTAGTTTGATTTAATATGTTGATCCACTGTCCACTATACACTTGAGCACACACACACACACACTATCTCTCATGATATTAGTTATCTCTCTATTTCCCTCTCTATGCATGTATGTATGTATGTATGTATGTATGTATGTATGTATGTATGTATGTATGTATGTATCTATTATGTATGTATGTATGTATGTATCTATGTATGTCGATACTATGTATGTATGTATGTTATGTTATGTATGGTATGTATGTATGTATGTATGTATGTATGTATATATTATATATTGTGGATGTATAACTATATTGATGTGTGTTAGCATGTGAATAGGTTATGTGTTAGAGAGTTTATAGTTTACTTGGTTACCAGTTAACCTAGATTTGTTTGAGTTGACCTAGTTTGACTTTACGTTGACCAAAGTTGACCGAGAGTTGACTTTGACCTAAATTGGATTAGAATTATATAGATTGCATTGTCAATTTCAATTATTATAATTTGGATTACATCATAACTTGTGTGCTCCAAATAGGACTCAGATACCTCGCTTCAGACTTTATATTCTCACAGACATTCAGATTTCAGGCGAGTACATTCTCTGATCGTTTCATACTTTCTAGAACTTATATTCTTGCTCTAGATCACTTACTTGATGCTGTCACGATGTTATTGCGGATTGGTACTATATGGATCTTTTCATGAGAAGTTATCCCCCTCAGGAGCATCGGATACATCATGTCATATGCTTTTTACGTATATAATGTATTCCTATACTTTTACTATTCATGCATGTGCATTCATGTGATTCACGTAGTCTCATGATCACTGAGCCCCTCGTGTGCAAATTATTCATGTGCACTCATTTATTGAGCCCACGTGAAATCATGTACGTAACATAACTTGAATGGATCCATGTGTATTGGTTGGGGCTTGGGTGAGTAGAATTGGTTATGTGGATCATATGCCCAGTAGATTATTCATATGAACTCCATAGATTATTCATGTGCAACCTAACCTGTTTCCATAACCATATTGTGCTCTAAGTCACTAGTCACTTACAGTTCTTACCTATCATGTATATATTTCCAGTTATCAAATATCTTCATGTTTTTATGTACATCTTTCCTTACAGTTCATGTATCTTACTCTTTTGTATGCTTTATACTTTTCTGCCATGATATGAACTGCGTGAGATGTATTGTGCTCGTTCTTGTCCTGACTGGACCTGTTGAAAATATTACAGAGGACGAAGAGGATTTCTGTACCACTTACTACGGAGCCCACATAGATGATACCTGTGAGCTGATTCCACAAGAGGACCCTACGGCAGTTGATAACACCATCCCTTTAGCTTAGGCTAGTTAGCTAGCAGTTATCTTACTTTCTGTTGTTTCTTTCATTTGGACTTGGTGATGTATTATGTTTTTTGATGTTGTTGTTGTATTGTATAGACACTTAGACTTGCTTCCCTTCTGTTTGTATTTCTTTTGGAGATTATCATATCTATCATATCGTGCTGTTTCTACCATAGATTATGATTGAGATGTACCTTCTATATTGTCCTCTGTGCGGAGAGTATATCTTGTGCAGTTATACTTATACTGTGTTAGATGTTGTGACCTAGGACATCGTTCTACCGCCGACACTACTACGGCGTAGGCTGGACGTACCCACTTCTCGTGCCCCTATACTGGGTGCGGGTCGTGACAACACAGTATTCAAAAGCAGGGGGCAAGCCCACTCCCAAATCGGCATCTATACAAGTACAGGAAATAAGATCGAACAATGCACCCATATACCAGGAAAGTCTAGAAATAACATCTCTGACAGGATCCGACGTATACTAGTCAGTGTACCATCGTGTCGGGAATCAAGTAAAATACTACAACTGAATTGGATATAGCAGATGTCAAGACAATAAAAACTATCAACGAATGTACTCGCTTGTGGTCCTGAGCTGTCAATAAGAATCGATGTTCCGAGTGATGTCACATACCTGAAGATGAGATATACATGAGTTAATTAGGGTTTGACAGTGTATGGCATGATATTTAGTGTATGCTATGCAAATCTAGGTCAAACTCGGTCATTCTAAGTCACACTAGGTCACACTAGGTCATACAAAGTCAGACTAAGTCATGGTAAGTCAAACAAAGTCAAAATAGGTCAAGGTAAGTCAAATAAAGTCAAACTAGGTCAAGGTAACTCAAACAAAGTCAAACTATGCCAATCTAAGTCAAGGGTTGACCTACAGTTGACTTTTGGTCAACTGGTCAACTCTGGTCAACTCCTAGCCTATTATATGTCAAATTGGGTCAATGGTTGACTCACATTGAATTTTGGTCAACTGGTCAACTCTGATCAACTCCTAGTCCAATCTAGGTCCAATGTTGACTTGCAGTTGACTTTGAGCCAAATAGTCAACCTTGGTCAAACATGGTCAAATCTATGTCAAGCATATATTCCTAACCATTACCTACCAAGATACCATATACCTTGGTCCTATTGGTATCCCAATACCAAACCTTGGTTGGAAGTCAAATACCTTAATCTAGGTAAACATACCTTAATACCTAATACCCATACTTAGATATCTAGTAACTATCTATATGTTGGCACATTGGTCATGGTCAAACCTGATTTTAATAATTGATCAAACTCTGTCTCGATATACGGATGTTTACTAAAGATATTATCACCCCCAGTTTTCATAAACAGGGGTATTTTGGTAATTTTCCACTTTAAAAATTATTTTGGAATTTTTATTTATTTATTGTATTATTTTGGGGTTATTTGAATCGGGTTCGAATTTCAACTCATTCCGACTTGTTTTGACTTGTTTCAGGGACCCGGGGTAGTTTTGACCTTAGCGGGCCCACACACTAGCTAGTCATGGCCCACAATATTACCATCAAAAGTTAGAGGGATTAATCATGACTCCATGGATTAGGTTAGACCTAATTAGAACACTAGATTTACATTTTTAACCCCCAAACCCTAAGCAACCTTGTAAGGAGCTAATAAAACAATTAGAGGGCAAACTTGTAATTAGTCAAAAGGAGGTTTTGGAGCATAGTTGGCCGGCCACATGTAGGGGTGGGGAGGAGAGAGAAATTCATACCACTTGTTCTCATCCACTTCTTCTTCTTCTTCCAAAGGTTCTTCCCATTTCTTGAGAGCTCCACCATTGTTCCATCTCCAAAATAGGTAAAACCCTTCTCTAAATTAGTTTTCCCTTTCATGTAGAATGGCATGGTTTGGGATGTGTGTGTGTGTTGGAATGTTGAGTTTTGTTAGAGAGAGTGAGAGAGAGAGAGGAAATGGAGAGTGGTGGTAGATTAGACTTTAGTGTGTGTTGTATAGAGAGTAGAGGGGAGAGAGGAACACCCCATTTTCTCACTGTCCATTTCAGCAGTGTGTGGCTGTCAATGACAGTCCACACTTCTCCCAATTTCTGTCCAGAATTTCCCCAAGTGCTGTCCCCCATTTCCAGCAATATCAGTCCACACTTTTGCCTCAAAAATCAATCCATACAAAACCATTCACTGCTGTCCATAACAGCCAACATTTAGCCTATATTTCAGTCCCCTTGGACACTCAAAACAGCCCTCTAGTTCACCCCTTTGGCTGTCCATATGACAGTCCCAAACCCCTTCATTTCAGTCCATGAATTCCCATCTAATGGCTGTCCATGTTGGTACCAAATCCACACCTTAACAGCCCACAAAACCTCCCATATGGCTGTCCTAGTTAGCCCCTAACACCACCACCCAACCATTTCAAATTCAGCCCATAAACATCACTAAATAACAGCCCTTAAACCCACAAAAACCAGTCCAAACTTGCCTCAAAATCAGTCCCCCAAGTCCTCCAAATCAGTCCATGTTTTGCCTTGTGTGTGTGTTAGTGTTGTGAGTTGTGTGTGTGTGTGAGAGAGCCATTAGTGAGTGTATCTAGTAACCTATAGTATATCCTATAGCTAAACTAATAGGAAACCTATAGGAGAGCCTATGAGTGATAAATATAGGAGTGTATCATGAGAGTGAGTGGTGTAGATGAGTGTGGTAGAGAAGAGGATAAAATTCATGATATAGTTAAGGTAATAGGGTAAATCAATACCCCGTATCCTAACATAGCCTAGATACCTAGGATACCCATTTTCACTGGTAGGTAAACCCTAGATAGGTTGATGTAGCTATCCTAAGGAGTCTAGGCTAGTACCATGGATATTTGCGGAGTTTCCTTGGTATTGGGCAAGGTATCGAGATTTACCTTAGAAGGGTAAATACTAGTTTTGCCTAGAAATAGGATATTGGTGTTAGAAGTCTAAGATAGAGTTAGAACTTGATTCCCGTGGTTGGTAATGATCAAATATGGTACTCATAGACTAGTTTTGACGTCGGTTGACCTTTTTGACCAAAAGTCAACAAAAGTCAACCGAGAGTCAAACTTAGTCTTTAAGCGACCCGATTTGACCGAAACCAATCCAGAGTTGACCAGTTGACTGAAAGTCAACAGTTAGTCAACATTAGACTAGTTTGACCTAGGGTTGACCTAGAGTTGACTAGAGTTGACCAGAGTTGACTTTTTGACCAAAAGTCAACTGTAAGTCAACCTTTGACCCAGTTCGACCTAGTTTGACTTGGATTGACCCCCAGTGACCTAGTATGACCTAGTATGAACCAGTATGACCTAGTATGACTCAGTTTGACCTAGATTGACCTAGTTTTGACTTAGACTTGTATTCATGGATTATATTAGTTTCCTTTTTCAGTGATTAAGCCCTGTTTGACTTATAGTATCTTATTTTAGGTCTGTGATCACTCTGAGCGTCTGTTCACCTTATCAGCTCAGGACCACAGGCGAGTACATTCATGATAGTTTTTATTGTCTTAATCTACTATAACCGATTCAGTCGTAGTATTTTACTTGATTCCTGACACGACGTTTCACGGACTAGTATACGTCGGATCCTGTCATGAGATGTTATTCCTAGACTCCCTTGGTATATGAGTATGAGATATTCATGTGTTCCTGTACATATATACACTGATTTGGGAGTGGGCTGGCCCCCTACTCTTGAACCCCGTGTCATGACGTGCCATGTCCGGATCCGTGATACTATTCGGGGATGGAGGAATTATTAGGGGTTATGTGATCAAGCCTTCCTGTAACTATACATTGCTAGCGTCACCCTCACCTCACGTAGGGTGTTGCAGACACCCCATTACCAGTTATCCAGGTTGGACGGCATGACTCTCCGTTGAGTACACCGCGGATTGCCGGGCTAAGTGGATAACCATCTCTTGCTTCCCTAGCCGATCACATATCGCTCTAATAGTTCAAATCACTTTTTACATTTATTGTCATATCTTATATTTCCAGTTCACCTTTACTTACTGTACTTTCACCATGCTATGATTCCTTTCTCACGTGCTCTATCTATTTTTATACTGTACCATGATTTGAGACCAAGTTCTGTTTGGAAGAAGGGTTACAACTCCGGTCCTTGTTTGGTTCAAGGGTTGTAACTCGGCTTTCAAATGGTTCCCAAGTCGCATATATCTTTTGTCTTGTATTTCTCAATTCATATGGAACTGTTGTTAGTGTTTGTACTTGCTCATTTTCCTGACAGGATACCGTTGACAAATTTTACAGATGACTCTGAGACTGACTGCCCGACCTACTATAGGGTTGAGTCTGATGGACTAGATTTAGACCGTGGCTTATTGGTAGAGCCACTGGACTTTGCTCACCCTGAGTAGCATAGTTTAGTTAGGTTTGCCTGGCCTGCGAGCCAGCTAGTACATTTCAGTTTGTAGTATCTTTATACTTATACTATCTGAGACTCTGGATATTGTGTTAGTTCTGACTTGTGGATTTTGGACTCGTTTCCTGTTTTTATCTATCATATCTCTTTTCATGCTATCTACCTTAGTTTTGATTATGTGATTGAGACTGTATTGCTATGTCACCTCCATTCGGAGTATATATACTGTACAGGTACACTTATCTGTTTTAGTCGTAGTATTTACAGACCCTATATACAGCGTTCTACCGTCGATTCTGCGGCGTAGGCTGGACGTAACCACGTGCTCGTGCCCCTCTCTAGGGTCCGGGTCGTGACACGTTTTTGTGGTGGCCCATGCAGGTCAGTGTCGTAACTAGTACAAACTCGTAATGGTGCTCGACTTAGAGTACTAATTACGAGCCTGCAATTAGGACATAGGATCTAGGGTATGATAGGAGTTACTCAATCACATGCTAGAAAATTTCTGATCTTTTGATTACCATGACAGCTCTTTTGCATTGAATTTAATTGTCCTTCTTTGATATTCCTATCATGTGCCATATTGATTCTTGTTTCAACCTATCCTCAGGATGACGATCACTCGCTCTCAGGCAGCGGGTTCTAGCGCTGTACCGGAGAGGCCCGATCCGGCAGGTCTTCCACCTCCGGCTGCGGGAGTAGCAGTGGCAGATCCGGCAGGTCTTCCACCACCGGCTGCAGGAGTAGCAGTGGCAGTCCCAGGAGGTCTTCCACCTCCGGCAGCGGGAGCTACAGCTGAGGGAGCTGCCACCTCAGTTCCTGCCCTTCCGGCGTGTTAGCATCCGAATTTCGGGTTCATTTTTTTTCATTTATTTTATTTTCTGATTGATTGGTTGATAAATAATTTATTCTGTTAATTTTTCCTGTAAGTGTACTTTTCATGCCATTGATATTTGGAGTATCAGGGATGTTCAACTCTGGAAATCTTCTTCACGAGTTTTGGAGTGGACACGATTACCTTCATGACGGTATATAGTGTCCCATCCAAACTTGTCCCTTATACTCTTTCTGCTTTGCTGAACTTCGGTCGGTTTAGACCATCTGATTGTTATTTATTTTCCCACTCTTTTCCTTGATCATTTTTAGCGCGTTACCATGACATTTAAATTGGGAGCGCAAGACCAGTCAGTTCTTGAAACCAACTCCTCATTGATGATCTACTCGAGACGCTCGTCACCCATGACCTTTGTGTCCCACTCAGACACGTCATTTTGAGCTCTATTTGATTCGCACAACTTTTCCGACACGTGACCCATTTTATTTACTCCACGGCGTCACATTCATTTTCCAACTTGATTTGTGGGTCCCCTGTCGACCAAAACCTGTCAGCCCCAATTATGGACATGGCCACATTGAGCCTACTATCCGTCCACCACTTGTGTCCCATTTATTGGAATCCCCATGTGCTACTTATTTCTCCATGATCATCGACGCCTATTTTTAATTCAATGTTCGCACAATGTCCAGTTTTGATCCAATCCGGCTCCACCGAGTCCAGTTCAGCTCCATGATTTTTTCCATCATGACACCCTCGTATTTTCTTGCCCAAAAATATTAGTGCTCTTCTACCTATTTTTTTCTATATTTATTGGGATTTTCCGTTGAATTAAAACTCTATAGGAATACCAATTTTTTTCTCTAATTAATTTCTAGCCATTTGATTCTCCCATTTAATCTCAACCATTGATTCTCCCTAGCAGCCAACATCAAATTCCTCCTATACTAGCCGGCCCTAAATTTTAGGTAAGGAATTCTCTCTCCTCCCTTTATTATACAACATCTCTTTCTCTCTCTCCCTTCCTTAATATTTCCCACAACTTTACTACAACAACAACAAAACTAACAGCAGCATCAACACCACCTCCTCTCCCATGTAGCCCGACCAGCTCCTCCCCTGGCCGGACCACCCCTGTCCCGACCACCGTCGGCCACCCACAGCCGACCCTCTCCGACTCTTCCTCCTTCTTCCATCTCCTCCTCCCTCTCCTCCACAACCACCACCTACACTATCCTTCATTTCCGCCACCACCACGGCCGCCACCTCGGCAACTAGCTCCGCGTCGCCGTGCGCCGCGCTTGGCCGCCCCCGACGCACCCTCGTCGGTAGGCCTGGCAACGCGCACCGCCGCACGACTGAGCGCTGCGTACCGCAGCTCCGGCAGCAGCAGCTTACACCAGCGCACGCGCGCACGAACGGCGCTGGCGCCGCCGTCGGCCGCCGTGGCCCCGGCGACCACCCCCCACGGGCGCGCCCCCTCTGGCCAGAAGTTTCCACGGCGGCCACCGTCCTCCGGGACGCCCGTCGAGGCGATTCGTGCGTTTTGCACGACGTCCCGTCGTGACGCGCGCGAAATCACGTTCATTTTGGCGCTCCGTCGCAGCGACTTCGCACGTGTTTCCCGGAGATCCGACCGTTGGATCGATGATTTCTTCGCTCCGTCGCAATCTCGGTATATCCACCTTCATCCCTGTCAATTTTCGTCCGTTAATTTTATCGTTTGGTACATGAAAACTGGCCACCAAGTTGACCGTTTAAATTGTATTAAATTTGGACAGTTTCGCGGGGCCAACTTCGTCAGCTTGTATCTTCTCTACCGCAGCTCCGTTTGGCGTGCTACCAGTTCCTGTGCGAAGCTGGTATAACCCTCTCACTGCCCCTCCAGTTTCATTTTATTGTGAGCTTGTTTGATTGGTTGAATTCGACGCCAAAGTTGGCCGTCCGAATTCGTAATTTCCAACTTGTAAAATTCCATTTTTGAACACGGGACTCCAGATTTCATTTCTGACACCACCATTAGACTTGTGTAGTCGTTCTGGCATGTTTTCATATAAAATTTGTTAGATTTGGAGAACGTGGGCCCGGGCACGTTTTTCGGTGCAAAACGGGTCCCACTTTCTGGGTCAACGGGATTTTTGATGCCGGCTCATCGGAATCTAATTTCGGTTATACCGTTGAGTTCGTATCGTCATTCTGGACTCGTTGACAGGTAGTTTGCTGAGTTTTGAGAACTTTGGCTCTGGCACGCATTTTCGTGCAAACCGGAATCCCAAGTTCTGGTCAACGGGCCAAATTGAGATCGGGACAACGGAATCCAATTCTGGAGATACCGTTGGGTTCGTATCGACATTCTGGTTTCGTGGATATATAATTTGTATATTTTGTAGACTGTTTTCTTGCACGTTTTCCTGGTACAAAACGGCTCCGACACGGACACCGTTTTGACCCAAAATTACCTTTTTACCCTTGTGTCCAAATTGGACCGTTGGGTAGGCTATCCTAGCTAATTTGACCATTCTGGACACGTTGGCGATGTTCATTTCATCGTCCGACAATGTTTGTTGATAATTCTCTGAGTTTAACCTTTTTATAATTAGTTAATAATTAATTCATATAATGTTCGTATTTCGGGATTAGTACAACGAAACTAAGATCAGTCAATTCCAGTGTTCTCATATCGCTGAAATTGACAAGTTGGATAGGTGGATCACTATAATAAGATTATCAACCTTACCGATAATCTTCTTATCTCGGTTTGCGTGCCGTAAGTTTCAACGTACAAATAACGAAGTACACTTTATATTAGACTAGAATTGACCCTGTTTGACCAGAGTTGACCAGTTGACCCAAAGTCAACTATAAGTAACGCTTGACC
>JANAVB010027992.1:0-23235 GCA_029216955.1 Iris pallida
ATATATATTATATATATATATATATATATATATTTTAAATAATATAATAATATATATATATATAAATTTATATATAATGTTGTTTTTTTTATATATATATATATATTATATATATATATATATATAATATATATGTATTATATATATCTATATATATAGATATATATTATATATATATATATAAAATATATATTATATATATTTTATTATATAATAATATATATATATATATATAATATATATAATAATTAGATATATATATATATATATATATATATATATATGTGTGTGTGTGTGTGTGTGTGTGTATTATATGTATGGATATATCCATACACATGTTTAAGGTGATGGTAATGTGTCCTTACATACAAATGAATGAAAGTGTCAAGATGTAAATAGTATTCATATAGGTATATAGGTGTATACATGCTTGTGTGTGTATATACTGTTGAGAATGGGCAGTTAAGATATATAAGTGCACATGTGCAAGTGAGGACACATATGTGAATATGAGTGTTAATAGGATTTGAGGAAATGTGCACAGGCTACATACTGTTAGGACAACAGGGGTAACTCCCTATTGCTTCAAAACAGGAAGAGAAAGGACTGAATGTTAATGTGGGTGTTTGTTAGTTTAGTAGCAGGACATTCTTTAAGTTCAAGTGCATTGGAGTAAACATAAGGGTGTGAGCGTATAGTGACAGGAGGGGAGTATTTCCTGCACTGCAGGAGCAGGCAGGGACTCACTACATATAAGCAAAAGGTTAGGTGAGACTACACTGCAAGAGCAGGCAGTTACAAGAGTACATAGGCCTTGTGTGGCCTGCACAAGTTTGCAGTTGGCCAGGCATGGCATTTTGAGCCTTGACATGGGTTGGGGGTTAACATAAGCTTGTGAAGGAAGATCGGGTTATGGGGGAAACTACCAGGGGGAGGGCTGTGTAGTGTGGCCTGTAGCCTGATATTGAGCTTGGGTAGGAATTTGGTGTCTGCCAAGCATGTACAGGCCTTGAGATACCTGGTTGTACATATGTGAGAGGATGTCAGTCATGTGGGTAAGTGTCCAAGTGAGTATAACGTGCGAGTGTATCCTCACCTACATGAGTGTGTTATATATATATATATCTATATATATATATATATATATATATATATTAGTGTCTATATGTGTACATGAGTAGGAAGAGGAATGAAGACAGTTAGGGGGTATGTGGACAGTGACCCACATGTATAGGGGATGAGTGACTGATGTGCATAGGTTAGAGGGGTCCCTGGATACCATTTAAGAGGAGGAAGAACTGATACCAGTAGGTATCAGTCAGGACTGATGTGAAGTGTTAGTTAGGAATGAAGGAGTGTGGTATTAGTGTTCATAGTGTCTAATTGATTTAGAAATGTATCCTATAGGTTGTTCCTTACATATGAAAGAGGAAAGTGTCAAGGATAATGAGAGTAGAGTGCGAGGGTGGGTAGGCATCATAGAGAGGAGGAAGGAAGGATAGACCAGTGCCTGTAGGCCTAAGAAAGAAGGACAGGCCAGTGCAGGTAGGCCTAACAACAAAGGCAGTATGCAGGGACCACTTGTAGGTGGCCTGCTATAGGCAAGGCAAGGGTCTTGTGCCATTGCACAAACCAATATACATAGGGTTTTGTGGCAACATTTGAGCTCAAGGGTTGCGTATCATAGTGTATCCTAGGTAACAGATATGCATGGTATCCTCCAATGTGTTACCAAGTGTGGCTATACCATGAGTGTAGGGATACAAAAGTATCGGAGATGAATGTTAAGGGGAAGGTTTAGTTACTTTCAAGCTAACAGTGTGTGAGAGATGTGTCAAGGTATATGTGGAGTGATAATCACTTAGAGTATCAATTAGGCTTTCTGGCAGCAGCTTGGTTGAAGAGCATAACAGTGGTGTTTGCAAGAAACAAAAGTTTGATTTATAAACTAAGAAAAATAAAAGTACAATTAGTATAATTTGATTTCTGGGGAAGTACAACTGTAGGAATCTGATGAGAAGCTAATCACTTTATCCTTTGGACGATGTGATATCGAAGACACAAGCCTCTGGAGAATGCAGCAGCACTTTAGTAGGAGATTATGATCATTAGTGATTATTTACAAGTGATTTGAAACTCTATTTATAGAGTTCTGAAATAACTGTTAGCCAGTTATTCTGATTGGTGCACACTGCAAGTGGCGCACCGTTCACCCCTTAGCACGAACGGTTAGTTTAACTACTTTGACGCGTGGCATGCTGTAATTGATATGCACATGGTCATGGATAGTATCATATTTACGTTCTTGATATTAGTGGTGGCATGTGTGCCACATAATCTAACTACTTCAGGATGATTTGATCAGGTAGCGCCAACTGTTGAGTGGCGCTAGGCACTACCTGCTGAGTAGCGCTAGGAACTAACTACTGTTTAGTACTCCACTAATTAATATGATACTAATGATCATCTTGTGCTAACTACAAATGGCGCATGACAGCTGATGGTCATTTATGGCTGATCTGACACGTTTGACAAAATCTCCTCGAGCGCGATGCATTCAAAATTCGAACAAAGTTTTCTCGACTGATGTGATGTCAGTCATGATGAGAACTATTTAGCTTCTCAAGAAGGTTGCCACATGACATGCAGTGCCACTTGATAACTGGCACCATCTGATGTCTGGCGCTATCTGATAGTTGGCACCAATTGCTGATCTAAATATTAGTGCTTCATATGAGTGGTGCAGGGTACTGAGGATACTTTTAGGCTTCTATAAGACCTCCTTCAAAGATTTCAAATTTGAACAGCTTCAATATTTAAAATACTTTGAATAAGAAGTGGTTGGCGCAGAGTAGTATCGAAATCGACCCAATATTTAGGTGCAGATCGTACGACTGTTTGTCACTCCCGTTTTCTGTTATACGTATTTTTAGTATACGTGTACGAAATTCTGGCTTTTGTCTGGTGACCCGTATTTTGACTTATCTTGCTTAGCCTAGTCTTGGTTTAATCTTGCCTTGGTTTAATTCGGTTTGGTTCAACTTAGCTTGGCTTGGCTTGACTTGGTTTATTGTCGTTTGAGACGAGAAAGGTTTGTATAAAAACCAACTCCTCTCTCTCTCTCTCTCTCTCCTCCATTATTTTCTCATTACTTCTTCATCTTCTTCATTTACTCCTCCCACCTACCAAGCCCTAGGCAAGTGCAACTTGCTTCATGATGGATCTCAAATTTTATTGCTCCATTGTCTTCCTTCATTGATTCTAAGCCTCTTTAGAACTTGGAGATTTTGGTTTTGATGGTTACATTTTTGTAGATCAAATTTTATAGTTTTTTCAGTTTTTCTTAGTTTTGATCTCTTAAACTTTGTTATTTTCAAAAACTACTTGTTCCATGTTGTAGAGAATTCAATTTCATTCAGTTTAGACCTTTATTTCCCCAATTTCGAGTCCTTTAGCCCAGGTTATGGACATTGGAAGTTTCTAAAACTCGATGGCCAAAAGCTTGCTGGTAGGGACGACGCCTCGTACACCTTTTGGTATGTGCACCTTGTAGCTCGCACACCTTTTGGTCCGTGCACCTTGTACCTCACACACCTTTTGGTCCGTGCACCTTGCACCTCGTGCACCTTTTGGTCCGCACACCTTGTACCTCGCGAACCTTTTGGCTTGCGCACCTTGCACCTCTCGCACCTTTTGGTTCGTGCAACTTGCACCTCGTGCACCTTTTGGTCCGCGCACCATGAACCTTGCACCTCGCGCACCTCGTGCACCTTGTACCTCGCGCACCTCATGCACCTTACACCTCGTGCACCTTGCACCTCTTGCGCCTTGCATCTTGCGTCATGCACCTTTTGCCCATGCGCGAATCACTCTAAATGACTTCTTTTTTTTTCCGTTTAAGCTATTTTGTAGCTAGAATCATAAAAAAATTCAAAAAATAAAAGTTGTAGATCTTTGTCTTGGCTTCAAGAATCTTTCTGTCTCACATTAATCAAAGTTCATATGTGACTTATAGTTTAAATCCCACATGGGTGTTTTCGATCTTCTTTGCATGTTTTTTTTCTATACTTCACCTAAATTGCGACGACCCGACTTAACACTTAATAGTCTTGAGATAGTAACTTGAACTTGACTTGAACATGATAATGTGAACCCGTCTTGATAACTCTTGATAAGTGGCCCATCGAGGCGCACTCTAGACAAGTACTCTTGACATGACAAGTAAACCTTACATGATATGTATAATCTTGATTGTTGTTGCGACGGCTACTCATGTCTTGCTAGTATAACTCTTGCCTTGACTCCGTGGTTGATTGTGCCTGTACAAGCTATATGTCTCATCTTGCCTCATGTCTAGGACATGGATTCCTGTTACCATGGGTAGGGATTCATAATAAATCTGACTAGGTTAATGACTGGATTGATCAAGTAGTTCATATAGAAAGATTTTCCCAGTTACAAGCGATCCCGTTATCCCGGCCACACCTGAGGGACTTGTAGCCTGCCGACGAGTGGAGTGTATTTCCAGCACAATGTCATGTGTTGTACTTCTTAAAAACATAAGTACTGAAAGTACACCAGTAATCTTGATAACTCTTGTAAATCACCTCTCCTGGATAACCTGGATAGCTGCAGGGCTTGTGACTGCAGGAACATCTCATTGCATCTTGCTAGTAACTAGGCCTGTGATAACCCTAGTTAGCTAATGATAACAAGCCGTAGGACTTAACTGGCCATGCCTGAATGTTTCTCGTGATTAGCATAGAAATTATATTCCGTCTCTTAAGCTATTATTTTATTCTAACCCTGTCTTCTTGTCATTTAAGCCTGTTCATTTATTTATTCTTCTATTTTATTATCTGCTGGTTTTAGTTCCTTAATGAAGCCTTTCTTGTGGTACTTGCTCTTTCTGGGGTCTGACCCAGCTGATTTTGTATCGCCAGATTTCGGAGTGATACTCGAGGATCTTCCTGCTTATTAGCCAGATGGTGAACACCAGACGTAATCCTAGCAACAAGTGGATTTTTTAATTTTCTCTCCCATTCTATTATAAATTATTCTTTTGAGATGTTTAGCCACCGAGCAAGTGTTAGCACGTATTGAAACTTAAATTTTTGTCTGCCTAAGGGCTGTTACATGATTGGCAAATCCTAGGACTGTTACATGATCATGTATGACTTAAACTCTTGCTAGTCTTCGTATTTTGTATGACTAGCTTCATGATCATCTAAATATATAATATTTGGGGTGCCTTACTTTGTATGTCTAATTGATTGTAGTTTAACCCTCATGCATCTAGACACCCGTGATCGTATTGCGATGTAGGTTGCACTTTAATGTATGTAGCTGGCTGTGTCTGTCCCCCACTCTCCAGTATTCTGGTTCTGGGGTGTGACATGGTTTAAGTGGTGGCCCATACAGGTCTTGTAAATCAAGATGTGTGAGGGTTTTACTGAATAGATTGTCACCCTCATTTCCCGTATTTTCCCGTATTTCGTATTTATACTCGTATCTGGATTTTGGCATGTATTTTTATTTTTCTCAACTTATGAAATTTCTGTATTTCTCGTATTTTGAGTTTTGACATGGCTCGGTTTTAATTGGATTGGGTTTGGTTTGGTTTAATGTGTATTGGAACACCTTAGCCTATACTCCACCCTCAACATACCACACCCCACCCTCTTTAAAACTCTACCAACTTTTTCTCTCTCCTTATAAACCTCCATTAATTTCTTCTTCTCCTTCCTCTACACAACACTCTTCTCCTTCCTCTACACAACACCCACCCATAGGCAAGTGCACCTTGCCACCACATGAGAACCCCATTTTATTTGTCCATTTGCTAGTTTAGGATATGGTGATCAACATTAGAACTTGGTATTTTGTGATTTAGAGTCTCTATTGTTCTAGATCTAAGTTTTTTCTATTTTTGGTTTTGCATGGTTTTGATCTATTTAAGTTAGATTTTTATGGGTTTTGATGTTTCCATGTGGAAGAGAATTCAATTCCAACCTGGTTGGAACTTTGGAAATCCGAATTTGGAGTTCGGATGGCCAAGTTGTGATGCTTTGAAGTTTTGGGAGCCATTGGAGCTTCTTCTCAGCCATGGAGAAGAAGACCCTTTCCCTGCGTGCGTGCCTTTGCGCCTACGCAGCTCTCCTGCGTACGTGCCTTTGCGCGTACGCAGCTCTCCTACGTGCGTACTTTTGTGCGTACGCAGCTCTCCAGCGTGCGTGTCTTTGCGCGTACGCAGCTCTCCTGCGTGCTTGCTTTTGTGCGTACGCAGCTCCCCTGTGTGCGTACTTTTGTGCGTACACAGCTCCCCTGCGTACGTGCCTTTGCGCGTACGCAGCTCCCCTGCGTGCGTGCTTTTGTGCGTACGCAGCTCCCCTGCGTGCGTGCTTTGGTGCGTACGCAGCTCTCATGTATGCGTGCTTTTGTGCGTACGCAGCTCCCATGCGTGCGTGTTTTGTGCGTACGCAGCTCCCCTGCGTGCGTGCTCTTGTGCGTACGCTGCTCCCTGCGTGCGTGCTCGTGTGCGTACGCAGCTCCCCTGCGTGCGTGCCCTTGTGCGTACGCAGCTCCCCTGCGTTCGTGCCCTTGTACGTACACTGCTCCCCTGACCCCTTGCTTAACACATTGGCTCTTGGAGTATTGGTTTTATCTCTCGACTTGGTTTCTCTTATGTGGTTTGGGTTTTTCCTGAGATCTGTTCAACACAGCACGACTATCTTGACCCGACACGGCCTAACATGGTTTTCAAGTAATTGTTTATGACTAGTACGGTTCTTGGGGTTTTCTATGGATTATAATTTTGGTATTCTCTGATCTCCTTGCTAGTGACCCAGTGGGGTGCACACCTAACTTGTAACTTGTATTTAATCCTTGTGACTTGATAATTGGATAGTGGCCCGTGGCGGCGCACTCCTGACTTGTAGCATGACTTGATAACTTAACGCTGTTGCGACGGCTAACTTAACTTGACCTGCCTTGACACCGTGGGTAGTTCTTTCTTGCTTGCTTGTTAAATCCACTTGTCTTGTCTTGTATCATGTCTAGGATGGAACTCCTGAGTACCACGGTCAGGAGTACCTACTAAAATGGATTAAGGTTAATAACTAGAATAACACAGTAGTCATGAAGAGATGACACAGCTACAGGCAATCCCGTTACCTGGGCGCTCTTGGGATCTGTAGCCTGCCGACGAGTAGGGCGCATTTCCAGCACACTGTCATATGTTGCACCTTCTAAGTCACCTAAGGGTACATGCGTTCCTGGATGATGTACCCACCTGAATTCAGCCCCTAATTTTCGACCTAGGTAACCTGGATGGTCTGTAGGGCTTGTGGCTGTGGAATAATCTCATTGCATCTTGTTAGTAATTAGGCCTGTGATAACCCTAGTTAGTTAAAGTAGTAAGCCGTAGTATCTTCTTGGCCGTGATTGATTGAATGAGGCATAACCAGTCTAGCCATGTCTTGATCCAGTACAAGATTGCTTCCTGTCTTGATTTCTTACATTATTATCTTGCCGATAAATGGTGGAAAACCAAGTTCTGTTCAGGTGAAGGGTTACAACCCCGGTCCTTGTTTGGTTTACGGGTTGTAACCTGGTTATCGGAATAGTTCTATGGTTATCTCGTCGTATATCATCCTGACATGTTTTCGTAAATTTTAGTTTTACTATTAGACTTTCTTTTGCTAATTGCTGGCTTTTGTTCTTATTTCGTGGCCCCCTTGTGGCACTTGCTCTTTCTGGGGTTGACCCAGCTGGTTTTGTGTGGCCAAATTTCAGAGCAGCTTTCGAGGATCTACCAAGCTTCCAGCCCAATGGTGACAACTAGACGGAACCCGGGCCAAGAGTGGGTTTTCCTTTTTGCCTTGCCCACTTCATTGTAAAACTATTCTTTTGAGGCGTTTAGCCAACAAGCACCTGTTAGCTCGATGCACTTTTACTTAGTGTCTGCCTACGGGCTGTAAACATGATTAACAAATCCTAGGGTTGATCATGTACGACTAAACTCTTGCTAGTCCTAACATTTTGTAACGACTAGCTTCATGATCAGCTGAATAAGTAATATTTGGGATGCCTTATTATTGTATATTTAATGATCATACATCCTGCGACCTTACTTACTTGCTTGTGATTGAGACATTAGGCTTGTTCATGACCATAAGAGACTGTTGGCTTGTAGTAAACCCTCATATATCTAGACAGCCATGACCGTATATCGAGGTGGTTTCCATTTCAATATACGTAGCTGGCTATGTCTGCCCCCGCTCTCCAGTATTCTGGTTCTGGGGCGTGACATGGTTTAAGTGGTGGCCCATGCAGGTCTTGTAAATCAAGATATGTGAGGTTTACCGAATAGATGTCTCAATCAGTACTCGTCCTTGATCTCTGTTCGTATCCTCTGAATCCCTGGATTCTTGCCCTGATCCTGTGCTAATATCATTGATCTGTCCTGGTCCTTTCCTTATTGTTTTCTGTGTCGTCTTCTTCAGCGGCACTGTACCTGGTCATACCGATCAACGAGGTGGAGCACTTCTCGTGGGTCAGCAGCAACCCGGAGATCAAGTCCAGCATTCCGGGGTAGCCTCCAGAGTTGTGCCTACTGGAGGAGAGTCACCAGTTCGGCCCGTCCAGCCCGCAGAGCCAGATGATGGTACCTTAGTAGGCCTCATCAGAACCTTGATAGCTTCCCAGGATCGTCGAAGCGACGCCCTGCACCAGACAGTTCAAGATACTTTGACCCGAGGCGGACATCCAGGGAAACCAGGCGGCAAACAGCTTCAAGCGATTGAACCCTCATTTCTTCGACGGCAGCGAGGATGCAATTGCCGCGGATGCATGGCTTCAGGATACCGAGGTGATTCTGGAAGCAGCTAGGACACCCGAGAATGAGAAGGTAGCGGTGGTACGCCTGCAGTTGTTGGACTTGGCTCGCAGTTGGTGGGCTGCGCAAGCCATGGGATTAGTGGCACCCATTGCTTGGGCAGTATTTAGAGAGAGATTCCAGACAAAGTATTTCGATGCTGTGGCTCGGTACGACCTGCAGACCAGATTTACCAACTTGAAGCAAGGAGGCAGAACAGTCGACAGTTATGCATCGAAGTTTTCTAGACTTAGTAGGTTTGCCCCCACCTTGGTGGCGACCGAGTTTGATAGGGCCCAGCGGTTCCAGCAAGGACTGCATTTGGAGATCTTGTTGGCGGTTGAGCAGTTCGAGCATCAGACGTTCGATGCAGTCTTGAGAGCAGCTAGGAGGCATGAGTACACCTTCCAGAGGATCGTGGATAGGACCGGAGGTAGGAAGCTGTCCCATAGACAGATGCACCAATCATCAGCTCCAGTCCCGACAGCTAGGAGATTGACCATTGGAGCTCCGAGGCGGGCGGCCTTAGTAACATCGGTTCAGCATTCGACCCCGACGTATCTGCAGCAGCAGAAGCAGAAACAGACTTCCGTGATGGGATGTTCTCATTACGGGAAGCTAGGGCATGTGGTGGCAGACTGTCGCAGGGCGCAGGGATTGTGCCTGGCTTGTGGAGAAGCAGATCATAGGATAAGGGCTTACCCGAATAGGGGTGGTTCATCAGCCTCCAACCCTTCTAGCTCTTCGGTGAGAGGACCGGCCCCAGCACCAGTTCAGCAGCAGCAGTATCAGTCTTCGAGACCCTTGCCGCCTCAGTCTCAGGCATTCCAGCAACAACACCCCCAGCAGTATGCACAAGCCCAAGCTCAGACCCAGAATAGGCAGAGAGGTTTCCAGCAGAGGGGACCAGCAGCCAGAGGACAAGGTCAGGCCATGATGATGGCTATAGAAGAAGAAGTTGCACCAGGTGAGGTTGTGGTAGGTTCTATTCTCGTCAACTCCTCTCCAACGTCTGTATTATTTGATTCTGGTGCCTCGCATTCATTTATGTCTGCACGATTCGCGACACGGATAGGATTGGAGCCCAAGTCATTATCAGTAAGGCTCAATATACTTACTGGTAATGGCCTTGTGGGAGTAGATCGAGTGTTTTCCTCGTGTCGGATCTTAGTTAGCGGTAGGGAGTTTCCCGCTAGATTCATAGAGTTTCCTATAGCAGACTATGATGTAGTCCTAGGCATGGATTGGTAGAGGAACCAGTATGCTAGGATAGACTGCCATATTGGCAGAGTTGTCTTTAGTATCCCCGGCGAGCCAGGGTTTTCGTTTTCCAGAGGCGCAGTGGAGCCATTTTCCCCAGCATTGCGTATGGCAGTAGCAGCAGTGCAGTTACCCCAGATAGTTGAAGAGTTTCCAGATGTCTTTCCAGAGGAGCTTCCAGGGATGCCGCTGGAGCGGGAGATTGAGTTCACTATAGACTTGATTCCCGGGACAACACCAGTATCAGAGCGAGTCTACAGGATGGCGCCTTCAGAGTTAGAAATTTTATACAAAATGATTGAAGAACTGAGGACCAAGGGATTCATCCGTGCAAGTGGATCGCCTTGGGGAGCCCCGATGCTTCTTGTAAAAAAGAAGGATGGTACGTCCAGGCTATGTGTTGATTATCGTACCTTGAATTCGGTGACAATCAAGAACAGATACCATCTTCCGAGGATAGATGACTTGTTTGATCAGCTCAGAGGGGCTTCAGTGTTCTCGAAGATCGACTTACGGTCGGAATACCTCCAGATCAGAGTCAGAGAGCAGGACATCCCGAAGACAGCATTCAGATCGAGGTATGGATATTGGGAGTTCCTTGTTATGCCCTTTGGAGCGACCAATGCGCCGGCCGTATTCATGGACCTCATGAATCGCATTTTCATGCCTTACTTGGATCAATTTGTGATCGTATTCCTAGATGGCATCCTGGTCTACAACAAAAGTAAAGCAGAGCATGAGCAGCATCTCAGAGTCGTCCTTCAGACGCTTAGGGAGCATCAGTTTACGCCAAGTTCAGTAAATGCGAGTTCTGGCTCGATCGTATATCATACTTGGGTCACATCATTACCCGAGGAGGAGTGGAAGTGGATCTACAGAAGATTGTGGCTATCGAGTCATGGTCGGTACCCAGCTCAGTGGTAGAGGTTCGCAGCTTCCTTGGATTGGCCTGCTACTACCGGCGGCTACCGGCGGTTCGTTTCAGATTTCGCAAGGATTTCAGCGCCGATGACCCAGTTGACCCACAAGGATGTGCCGTTTGTTTGGACAGCAGAATGTTAGGAATCATTTGAGAAGTTGAAGCAAGGTTTGATAACGGCTCTCATTCTCACCCTTCCAGATGGGATCGGAGGATTCACAGTTTATTGCGACGCTTCAGGCAGAGGATTGGGGTGTGTCTTGATACAGCATGGGAAGGTAATATCTTATGTGTCACGTCAACTACGTGATCATGAGAAGAATTACCCGATCTATGACTTAGAATTGGCGACGGTAGTGTTTGCTTTGAAGTTGTGGAGACACTACTTGTACGGAGATAGAGTGGAGATCTTTACTGATCATAAGAGCCTAAAGTATGTTTTCACCCAGAAGGACCTTAATATACAACAGAGAAGATGGCTCGAGCTACTGGTGGACTATGATGTGGATTTGCAGTATCATTTCGGAAAGGCCAACGTTGTAGCAGATGCATTGAGCAGGAGAGCCGGAGTTTATTTCCTGACGGTGCAACCAGAATTATTGGCAGATCTTCAGAAGATGGGAATTAAAGTGGTTCTTCCAACCAGCGTGGCATTGATGGCTAGCCTACAGGTTCAGTCCAGCATAGTTGAGAGAATTCGGGTGGCACAGTCAACAGATTCCAAGATCCAGCGACTCAGAGCAGAGTGTGAAGCAGGAAGAAGGCCAGAGTTATGTATCCATGAAGACGGTACACTTCAGCACGGCACTCGTCTTTATGTACCCAGTGGAGATATCAGACAGGAAGTCATGGCAGAAGCCCACAGTTCGCAATATTCTATTCATCCGGGTGGTACGAAGATGTACCGTGATATTCGTCAGCATTTCTGGTGGAATGGCATGAAGAGGGAGATAGCCCTGTTTGTCTCTCGGTATTTGGTTTGCCAACAGGTTAAAGTTGAACATCAGAGGCCCGCTGGACTTCTTCAACCCTTACCGATCCCAGAATGGAAATAGGAACATATAACCATGGATTTCGTGATCGGATTGCCCAGATCTCCGGCCGGCAGAGATGCTATTTGGGTAATTATGGACAGGCTTACCAAGGTGGCACACTTTCTCCCATTCAGAGTTGGACAGTCGACGGCGCAGTTAGCAGAGATGTATTTCAGGCAGATCGTCAGGCTTCACGGTGTGCCAGTCAGCATCACCTCGAACAGGGATTCAAGATTCATATCACACTTTTGGCGCAGCTTGCAGAAGAGTTTGGGGACTCGTCTTCAATTCAGCTCAGCTTATCACCCGCAGACGGATGGTCAATCAGAGCGCACAATCCAGACCCTTGAAGATATGTTGAGATCCTGTACCCTTGACTTCGGTGGTTCATGGAAGAATCATCTGCACCTGGTGGAATTCTCGTACAATAACAGTTATCAGGCCAGTATCCAGATGGCACCTTTCGAGGCTCTTTATGGCAGGAAGTGCAGATTCCCGCTAGCATGGGACGATATCGGGGAGAGGCAGATGCTCGGACCCGAATTGATTTCCCAGACGGCTGAAGTGGTCAGAAAGGTCAGAGATCACCTCCGAGTTGCCCAGGACCGCCAGTGCCATTGGGCCGATGCTCATCGACGTCCCTTAGAATTTGCTATCGGCGACCATGTATTCCTTAGGATCTCGCCTAACCGCGGCGTCATTCGCTTTGGCGTACGGGGAAAGCTTAGTCCTAGGTATATAGGGCTGTTCGATATTCTAGAACGAGTAGGAGATGTATCCTATCGTCTCGCTCTTCTACCATCGCTAAGTGAGGTGCATGATGTATTCCATGTGTCCCAATTACGACGGTATATTCCGGACCCGAGCCACATCCTAGACCATTCGGAATTGGTTGTTGGTACCAACCTTTCGTATGAGGAGAGGCTCGTGTCTATATTGGACCGAGGGGAGAAGATACTCAAGAACAAGACTATTAAATTAGCCCGTGTTGCTTAGGGTCATCACTCTCTAGGTGAGTCAACGTGGGAGCGTGAGGACGACATCCGATCGCGATATCCCTACCTGTTTGACTCGTGAGGTATAATATCTTTCTTATGCCTTACGTTTTCCCTTCCTTGCTTGTATTGTATGATTGTATGATTGAACTGCTTAGTGTAACTTGCCTGTGCCTAATGTAGCTTGTCGTGACAATCTCTAGCTCCTTGATTAAATTCCGAAGACGGAATTCTTTTAAGGTGGGTAGAGTTGTCACCCTCATTTCTCGTATTTTACCGTATTTCGTATTTATACTTGTATCTGGATTTTGGCATGTATTTTTATTTTTCTCAACTTGTGGAATTTCGGTATTTCTCGTATTTTGGGTTTTGACATGGCTCGGTTTTAATTGGATTGGGTTTGGTTTGGTTTAACGTGTATTGGAACACCTTAGCCTATACTCCACCCTCAATACACCACACCCCACCCTCTTTAAAACTCCACCAACTTTTTCTCTCTCCTCATAAACCTCCATTAATTTCTTCTTCTCCTTCCTCTACACAACACTCTTCTCCTTCCTCTACACAACACTCTTCTCCTTCCTCTACACAACACCCACCCATAGGCAAGTGCACCTTGCCACCACATGAGAACCCCATTTTATTTGTCCATTTGCTAGTTTAGGACATGTTGATCAATATTAGAACTTGGTATTTTGTGATTTGGAGTCTCCATTGTTCTAGATCTAAGTTTTCCCTATTTTTGGTTTTGCATGGTTTTGATCTATTTAAGTTGGGTTTTTATGGGTTTTGATGTTTCCATGTGGAAGAGAATTCAATTCCACCCTGGTTGGAACTTTGGAAATCCGGATTTGGAGTTCGGATGGCCAAGTTGTGATACTTTGAAGTTTTGGGAGCCATTGGAGCTTCTTCTCAGCCATGGAAAAGAAGATCCTTTCCCTGCGAGCGTGCCTTTGCACGTACGCAGCTCTCTTGCGTGCGTGCATTTGCGCGTACGCAGCTCTCCTGCGTGCGTACTTTTGTGCGTACGTAGCTCTCCTGCGTGCGTGCCTTTGCGCGTACGCAGCTCACCTGCGTGCGTGCTTTTGTGCGTACGCAGCTCCCCTGCGTGCGTTCTATTGTGCGTACGCAGCTTCCCTACGTGCGTGCCTTTGCGCGTAGACAGCTCCCCTGTATGCGTGCTTTTGTGCGTACGCAGCTTCCTTGCGTGCGTGCGTGCTTTTGTGCGTACGCAGCTCTCCTGCGTGCGTGCTTTTGTGCATACGGAGCTCCCCTGCGTGCGTGTTTTGTGCGTACGCAGCTCCTCTGCGTGCGTGCTCTTGTACGTATGCTGCTCCCTGCGTGCGTGCTCATGTGCGTACGCAGCTCCCCTGCGTGCGTGCCCTTGTGCGTACGCAGCTCCCCTGCGTGCGTGCCCTTGTGCGTACGCTGCTCCCTAGACCCCTTGCTTAACCCATTGGCTCTTGGAGTATTGGTTTTATCTCTCGACTTGGTTTCTCTTTTGTGGTTTGGGTTTTTTCTGAGATCTGTTCAACACAACACGACTATCTTGACCCGACACGGCCTAACATGGTTTTCAAGTAATTGTTTATGACTAGTACGGTTCTCGGGGTTTTCTGTGGATTATGATTTTGGTATTCTCTGATCTCCTTGCTAGTGACCCAGTGGGGTGCACACCTAACTTGTAACTTGTATTTAATCCTTGTGACTTGATAACTGGATAGTGGCCCGGGGCGGCGCGCTCCTGACTTGTAGCATGACTTGATAACTTAACGCTGTTGCGACGGCTAACTTAACTTGACCTGCCTTGACACCGTGGGTAGTTCTTTCTTGCTTGCTTGTTAAATCTACTTGTCTTGTCTTGCATCATGTCTAGGATGGAACTCCTGAGTACCACGGTCAGGAGTACCTACTAAAATGGATTAAGGTTAATAACTAGAATAACACAGTAGTCATGAAGAGATGCCACAGCTACAGGCAATCCCGTTACCTGGGCGTTCTTGGGATCTGTAGCCTGCCGACGAGTAGGGCACATTTCCAGCACACTATCATGTGTTGCACCTTCTAAGTCATCTAAGGGTACATGCATTCTTGGACGATGTACCCACCTGAATTCAACCCCTAATTTTGACCTGGGTAACCTGGATGGTCTGCAGGGCTTGTGGCTGTGGAATAATCTCATTGCATCTTGTTAGTAATTAGGCCTGTGATAACCCTAGTTAGTTAAAGTAGTAAGCCGTAGTATCTGCTTGGCCGTGATTGATTGAATGAGGCATAACCAGTCTAGCCATGTCTTGATCCAGTACAAGATTGCTTCATGTCTTGATTTCTTACATTATTATCTTGCCGGTAAATGGTGGAAAACCAAGTTCTGTCCAGGTGAAGGGTTACAACCCCGGTCCTTGTTTGGTTTATGGGTTGTAATCTGGTTATCGGAATAGTTCCATGGTTATCTCGTCGTATATCATCCTGACATATTTTCGTAAATTTTAGTTTTACTATTAGACTTTCTTGTGCTAATTGCTGGCTTTTATTCTTATTTCGTGGCCCCCTAGTGGCACTTGCTCTTTCTGGGGTTGACCTAGCTGGTTTTGTGTGGCCAGATTTTGGAGCAGCTCCCGAGGATCTACCAAGCTTCCAGCCCAATGGTGACAACTAGACGGAACCCGGGCCAAGAGTGGGTTTTCCTTTTTGCCTTGCCCACTTTATTGTAAAACTATTCTTTTGAGGCGTTTAGTCGACGAGCACCTGTTAGCTCGATGCACTTTTACTTACTGTCTGCCTATGAGCTGTAAACATGATTAACAAATCCTAGGGTTGATCATGTACGACTAAACTCTTGCTAGTCCTAACATTTTGTAACGACTAGCTTCATGATCAGCTGAATATGTAAATTTTGGGACGCCTTATTGTTGTATATTTAATGATCATACATCTTGCGACCTTACTTACTTGCTTGTGATTGAGACATTAGGCTTGTTCATGACCATAAGAGACTGTTGGCTTGTAGTAAACCCTCATATATCTAGACAGCCGTGACCGTATATCGAGGTGGTTTCTATTTCAATATACGTAGCTGGCTATGTCTGCCCCCGCTCTCCAATATTCTGGTTCTGGGGCGTGACATAGATGTCTCAACCAGCATTCGCCCTTGATCTCTAACTCGTGCTTTCTAATCTTCCTGAATCTTGGGCTGATAAGGTGCTTTATCCTTGATCTATCTTGGTCCTTCTTTATTGTTCCCCATGTCATTTTCTTCAGTGGCATTATTCCTGGTCCTACCGATCAGCCGGGTAGAGCACCCCTAGAGAACCAGCAACAAATAAACTAGCTGCAACCTGGGGACCAAACCCAACACTCAGGGGCAACATCTCGATTCATGCCTTCTGGGGAGCAAGAGCCGCTAGTTCAGCCAACCCAGCCTGCAGAGCCTGATCTACAAGAAATTCGGGTTTTCGTGACAAGTAATCTGTGACAAGTGTAAAACTTGTCACTAAAGGGATATTTTTGAGACAATTAATTTTTGTTGTCACTCATAATTTGATTCTGTGACAACTGTTATTTTCCGTCACACAATTAAAACATTTAGTGACCATGTTTTTATTGGTCGTCACTTAATGTGGTCACTGAAATAAAATTATTATTTTAGAGACAGGTTATGTGAGAGAAGGGAAATAGTTGTCACTAAAAACTTTTTTTTAGTTACAAGAAATTATTATTGCCACATAAAAGTATTAGCCACAAGATTAAGATTTTGTTCTTGTCACTTAAAAGTTTCTTTTAGTTACCAAATAATTGTACATCACACAAAAGTATTAGTCACAAAGAAGAAATTTTTTTTCTTGTAACAAAAAATTTAAATAATTTTAAAAAAGTTAAATAAAAATTATATCCTAATTTTGATACTATTTTGACATTACTATTTAAATTGTAACAAGATTTGACTATACCAAAAAATTTCACATCAAATATCACAATCCTAATTATAATCCGGCTGTATATAAAAAAAAATCATCAAATATTCGCAAGTCTCCAATCGGATTTGGATTACTGTTAGTATCCTGTATGGTATGTGGATACTAATATATATATATATATATATATATATATATATATATTATATATATATATATTAAACTATGGCTAAAGCCTTCATTGAAATGAAAAATGAGAGGTTGGAACCGGGAGATAGCCCAAGTTCCAACAAAATGTGGGGGGAACCCTTAACAAAGGTCCTGACGAAAAAAGTCATTATATATATATATATATATATATATATATATATATATATATATATATATATATATATAATTCATTTGTTTTTGGCAGAAACGAAAAAACCGAAATTCAAAATTGAATTTCAAATTTCAAAAAACGAACGAGTTGGACGGGGGGCGTTGGGCCCGAGGGGGGATGGTCGGGTGCACTGCTCGAGGGAGGAGGCACTCGGCTCGAGGGGGCGTACTGCGCGAGAGGAGCGCGCAGCCCGGGGAGGAGGGCCCGGGGCCTCCGACGAAGGAGTTCAGAAGTGGAAGGGGGTGGCCTGACCTAAGGGGGGAGGGGGTTCGACCTCCTAGCCGGCGAGGAGGGGACCAAACACCGGCGTCCCGGAGCCGAGGAGCTCCGACAGCGGAGGAAAGCTGGCCCGGAGTGGCCCGGAGATGCCCGGAGGGCAGGGATGGAGAAAGGGGCGACAGAGCTGGCTGGCCAAAGCGCGGCGACTACCACCTGGGATGGGGTGGGCCCTCCGGCCTGAGCCGAAGAGATTGCCGAAGGCCACCGCTGCAAGGGAAGTAGGCGCCGCCGGGGGGGATGACGGGACGTGTGGGCCCACGAGGGGGGCACGCAACACGCGTGGGAGAGAGTGGGGGGGCCGCCGTCGACGACGAGGTCGACGACAAGGGGAACGCCGGAGGAGGGAGAGGACCGGCGCTGGAGGGGAAAGCTTGGGGGGCCAGTCTAGGGCCGCCGGGGGGCTGAGAGTGGACGAAGCCGAGTTAGGGCCACCGCAGAGAGCGTGTGGCCTCCAGCCGAAGGTGGAGGGCACCGCGAGAGGGGCAGCGGGCGAGGGGGGACCGGAGCAGGAGGAGACAGGCCTAGCTCTGTATTGCCCGGCCCCGACGGAGGGAGAATGGCCGAGGGCCCAAGGGGGGCGGCTGGACGGGGAGGACCGGATCTCCTACGTCGACCCCGATGGCGCCGAGTACGCCGTGGCAGTCGACGGAGCCGAGGAGGGCTTGGAAGGGGGAAGGGAGGGAGGGAAGCCGTACAAGGCGCCGGCTGCCGGCCATCCGAAGGAGCGAGGCCAGCGGGCTGAGAGGAGATCACCGAGGGCTGGGGGAAAGAAGATATGTGGCGCGGCCAGCCCGAGCAGGTCGACCGGCCAAGCGGGCCATCCGGCCGGCTAAAGGAGGAGAAGTGGAGGGGGATCGGCGAGCAAGGGGGCTGCCGTTCGACCCCAACGGGACCGCTTCATCCTCCTCCTCTTATATATATATATATATATATATATATATATATATATATATATATATATATATATATATATATACGAAAATGCTAAATGGAACGCCGGGGGGTGGACCGCGACTGTGCCTGCGCCGATGTGTCCACCCCCCGTTTGCCCCCTGCACTACATGGGGCCCACGCCTAGAATATTTGGAACCCCCCTTCAACGGGGCGCCGAGGCGTGGCTGCGGGCCAGGACCGCGGTCCATGCAGCATCAAATATCATAATCCTAATTATAATCCGGCTGTATATAAAAAAATCATCAATATTCACAAGTCTCCAACCTGATTTGGAATCCTGTTAGTATCCTGAATGTGGATACTAATATATATATATATATATATATATATATATATTTATATATATATATATATATATATATATATATATATATATATATATTAAAATATCCATAAATACCACTTTTTCATCCCCTGTCCCATAAAACCTTAGCGATTCCCTCTATTTTTTTCCCACAAAATCAAAGCCCTAGCAATCCCGTGCCCTCCTTTTTCTCCACGATTTCTTTGCTGCCAAATTTCCCTCCCCCATGGATCTATGGTGACATTCTTCCCTAAGTTAGTCATCGGCTACCGCGAGTCCGGCGAGTACGACGAGGCCTTTGAAGCTTTTCTGGCGAGTATGAATCATCGGCTGTGGCAGGTCGTTGGCTATGGAGAGTTTCCAGTGGTGGTCGGTAGTAAAACCCTATTTGAGGTAAGGAAAAACCCTAGTTTTTGGGTTTCAAAATTCAATTTTTTTATCAAATTTATTCAGCAAATTAAATGTCTAAAAATTTAATTTTTCTATGCGCTACTCATAGAATTTAGAGTGTTTCATGCTCTTTAATTTCCAAAATTTCCAGAATCCTAGTAAATTTTGACGAACTTCATAAGGTACATTCATGTTAAATTACTAAAACTTTTATATTTCCAATTTTCTAAATATTAACTATATTGATTTCAATTTCTGGGTTTTAATTTACTTTCATAATCATTGAAATAGGTGTTTATTTAAATTAATTCATAGATCCATGATATTGTTCATATTATGGACGTAATATGGCTAGTGTAAGTGATCACTTCCCCATTTTATATAAGTGTTATGTAGTTTTCCCTATCATTTACACTATAATCAATATTGGAGGAAACATTCGAACGTTAGGCAAACAAGGATCATCTATTGGTTGTTTATCAATGGCAACAGTTCATATGTACCATCAATAACCCTTCAAATCATATACCTACCTACCTTTCAGTAATTTCGTAGTCCTAGTTTAAGAGCTTCATACTTTCACAGAAAAGAAGGAAGAATAGCACCCACCCAACCTGATTAGTATCAACTTTGGGTAGACAATTATGGATTATATGCTTATGCTTGTGCTATCCTTATTTGCATAATAAGTTTTCACTTATGACATTATTGAGCAAAATATCCACAGGTTTCATATTCAAAGAGTTCAACATTTATTATCGGACCCAGTTGTTGTTACTCCTCTCAGGCATTCAGCTAGGAATTTTTATTGTATGGCTAAAAGAAGTAATATTCTGCCACATGTGCTTTCTTTCTTTTCTATAGTTGCTTCCATAAGTAATGTTGTATGCAATTGTAACCCCATATTTTTTATGGAACATAATTGATTCATCTTGAGAGTTATTCTGAATCTATCTTATCTTTTAATATCTAAATGTGCTGAAGTAGGCGAACCTAGAGGTCCTTAGTAGCATTGACAAAGAAGAACAACCGGTAAAAAGAAAGCTATAATTGGGAATATATAGGCCATCTTAACAAGCTACCTTTCCTCTTGATCTGAGGTGCGAAGAGAAACATCTCTGCATACATATTTCATCTTCCTGTTCTATATTTAAATTTTACTGTATTTTAACTGCTCTGCTAAAATTACATGGCCAATGTGGATTTCGTTCATGAAATTTGATCATTGTTGCTGCATGTTGGTCGAAATGAGAACCACTTCGTACTATTAGTTGAGTAATTTTTCATGCATATCTGACATACTTTTTCATGCATAATTGACATCCTTGATTTTTCAAATTGCATAATATATCAAGTAGGACAGGTTACTGATATGCCCAACTATTATCATGTCCGCGCTTTCTTGAAAATATAGGGCTAATTGTATATCAGTTGTTTTCTTGGTTCATCATTTCTGGATGTCATTGTATTGCGACATCACATCATGACACATACATCTTGACACCCCTAGGCCCTGCATTAGCAGGAGGCTCATGTCAATTATGCACCCTTTCAGATTGAATTTTTTCAATGATTTCATTTTTTAGAGAGTTATGTTTGTGGTGTTTGAAAATAAATCATTAAAAATACTCAAATAGTGGAGGATATGCGAGGTGACAAGTCGAAAGTAGAGCAGGATTCCAGTAATTGCATCTGGATAAGGAGCGATCCGCCTCAAGAAAATGCCAGTTTTTGTATTTCAACTACTTGAAGTAAATGTTGATGGTGGAAGGGTTTTGATTTGATGATGTAATAGATGTGAAAAAGGGTGTCTGCTTGGCTGTTGAGTTTGTACTTTATAAGGAAAACAGGTTTGCTGTCAAGTAGTAGCATGGGGGATGGGGGTGGAGCCTATGCATTTTCTATTGAAGCAGGAGGGGACGGTGAGCCTCATGGCCTGGCAGCAATCTGCTGTTCTGATGGCTCTTTAGTTGGCAGCAAGGGCTAAGACAGCCTGCTATTTCTTGCTTTGGAAGGCAATTGACAACATTTGGGGACTAAACATGACCCAAAATTTAAGCTCTAGAAAGATGTTATCTTCTTCCATTTGGCTTTGGCTAGTTTAGGAAGAAGTCTTCTTGGACAATTACAACTTCACATTACTTACAAGAGAGAAAAAAATTAGTATCTTTGGTTACTTAGTGTTAGCTTATGGTATGTGGTTAAATTTGGCTTATTAAGTTAATTTAGGACCACTTCTTTTTGTCATAGTGTGCTTTGCTTCTACAGGATGTATATTGGGATTATAGTTGAGCGGGACCGGATAAGAGGTCAAGCGGGACGGTGATGGAGGTATGGAGGGTGATAGTCCTTCTTATGGCGACCGGGCTCCTTACGGTGGACCTCGCCAGCCCTTCGTTAGCATGAACGGTGAGGCCGGAGGTGTTGGTGCTACGTTAACATGAATGGTGAGGCCGGAGGTGACCTTGAATGCCCACGCAGGGCATATGAGCGGAAGAGCGGGACAGGGTACGAGGTCAAAGCGGTACGATGCTGGGCATGGAAAGTCAGAATTTTCCATTGATGATGCTTTCGATAGTTAATATTTAATATTGCTATATTTTTTTACTAAAGATGGGTTTTGTGTTGATTAAAATAATAGTTTTACAGGAAAACTGAGGAGAATATGAATGCCGATGAGAAGGTCGTCAGTCCTGAGAAACAGACAAAAAGTAATGCTCCATTTGCAGAGGTAGGAAAGGAAAATAAGGAGGGATGAGAGAATGAGGCTGAGAAGGAGGAGGATAAGGTAATTTGCTCTTTGTTTTGTATTTGCCAACAAGTTAATGTCCATTTTGTATAGGTTTTTTCTTTGTGATAAAGATCGTTACAATGAAAGTATGTTACCTTAAGCAATCCATGATGCTCAACTGTGTTGTATATGACTCATTGGTGAATTGACAAATATTTATATTCAACATTGTATTTAGTAGTATGATTAGTGATAGTTCTAAAGAAAGGATATGCATGTATACCAATATTGGATTGTTTTGATACATACAAAATATACCACTGATGCACGAATTAGGAGTGATATAAAGCTTCTAGGACTTGTGTTAGGACTAGACTAACTATTTTGTTCCCTCTTGCCCTTTGGGGGAACTTGGTGTACCAGCTTCATGTTGTTTTGTGTTGCCGAACACGCTTGTAGGCATAAATAAAATTTCTGTTAGAGTAACTTATTTCTTGTGTGAAGGGATTTTAATTTAGAGGCTCATCTAGTTCTTATATTACTCCTCAAAAATTTAGTACATAATATATATTGGCTACGACTAAATGAAGTAAACTTAGCGAACCTTTGTAGAAGCATGGAATTTCACAACCAGAAAGACCATGCGCCAGACACTACATGCGCCAGGACTCGCACAGAACACTTCACAGCAAAGTCAATAACCATAGACATTTGAAGAAGGACTTTTTATTTATATATAAAAGTCTATTACATGTCTAGAAAAGGTTGTACAAAGGATAATTTCTACAAAGGAAAGATCCTAAGTCTACAGCCAGCGGCCACCATGCGCCTCCAGATAGGCGCAGCAGTCATCATGCGCTGCCAGTCACCATGCGCTGCCAGTTAGGCACAGCAGATGTCATACGCCTCCAACCAGGCGCATCCCGCCATCTCTTCAGCAGCTCAGTTATGTGCATCCCTTCAGCAGCTCAGTTATGTGCATCCCTTCAGCAGCCCAGTTATTCTTCCAACCAGGCTCACCTGGCCGAGCAGAGCCCAGTTATGTGCCGCTCTTCCTCAACCAGGCTCGCCTGATAAATGCTTCGATACACAAAGCATTTAACCCTCTGGCTGGAACCAAGGAAGAGAAGAGCACCGCAAAACTGTGGCCAGGGGGCTTCGAAAGAGCCTCCAAAGGCCAAGGAAGACCGTGATCGAA
>JANAVB010027993.1:0-2500 GCA_029216955.1 Iris pallida
TTCCAAACGTCGGGCGGCTGAATCCTTTGCAGACGACTTAAATACGCGACGGGCATTGTATGCAGAGTGGCCTTGCTGCCACGATCCACTGAATCCAGCCCTTTGTCGCACAGATTCGTCCCCCCCCCCCCTACCTATTTCTCCCAACATAACGGGCCCGAAGGTTTGGTCGCCCATACTTGGCCCCCTCACGCTCACGGACTGGAATACTACCAAGTACAGTATGCTGCACCGCACTCACTACTCTACTCTGGCGCACGTGGCTCGTACAAATTGCCCATCTATTAAAGCGTCCTTGCGGCACCAAGCGCCACGGCGGAATACGCATAATTAACTTGCGTCGACGAAGGGCCCTATCGGTGCGAACCTGCGCCGCTCAGTAGCTCCTCCTACTACTGCCACCTCTCCGCCGTCGGATCCGAGAAGGAAGGAAGGGTCCTTCTCTTCTTTCTTTCCCATAAACACTACAAAACGGCGGCCGGGTGCGAGAACCCCGAACAAGATCGGGAGAGAATACGCACGCATAGAAAAGACAGACACGTGAGTACGCACGTGACGGACAAGAGAATGCATTTACATCTCCCCGGACGGAGGACCCTACTAATACTACTAGCGTGTGTCCGGGGACAACGAGAAACCGACGCCAAGGCTTTACGTACTACGTACTAATCTAGTACGTGCAGCAGGAGACACAACATTTCTGCGCACGGCGTGGGCCTGACGGGCCCTATCGGCCGCACGGGACAAACAGAGGAACCTATAGCTGCCGCAGCAATTTCTGCGCACGCAAACAGTTTCTGTGCACGGCGTGGGCCTGACAGGCCCTATCGGCCGCACGGGACGGAGGAACCCACGAGTTGCTGCAGTTCTTCTGCGCACGCAAACAATTTTCGTGCACGGCGTGGGCCTGACAGGCCCGATCGGCCGCACGGGACGGAGGAACCCACGAGTTGCTGCAGTTTCTGCGCACGCAAACAGTTTCCGTGCACGGCGTGGGCCTGACAGGCCCTATCGGCCGCACGGGACGAGGAACCCACGAGTTGCTGCAGTTTCTGCGCACAGCAAACAGTTTCTGCGCACGGCGTGGGCGTGACAGGCCCTATCGGCCGCACGGGACGGAGGAACCCACGAGTTGCTGCAGTTTTCTGCGCACGGCAAACAGTTTCTGTGCACGGCGTGGGCGTGACAGGCACTATCGGCCGCACGGGACGCAGAAACGCATGCGTTGCAGCAGTTTCCTGCGCGCGCGAAGAATTTCTGCGCACGGCGTGGGCGTGACAGGCCCTATCGGCACCACGGGACACAGAAATGCAAGCGTTGCAGCAGTTTCTGCGCACACGAAGAATTCCTGTGCACGGCGTGGGCCTGACAGGCCCTATCGGCACCACGGGACACAAAATGCAAGCGGTGCAGCAGTTTCTGCGCATGCGAAGAATTCCTGTGCACGGCGTGGGCCTGACAGGCCCTATCGGCCGCACGGGACACAGAAACGCAAGCATTGCAGCAGTTTCTGCGCGCACGAACAATTTCTGTGCACGACGTGGGCCTGACAGCCCCTATCGGCCGCACGGGACAGAGGAATGCAAGCGTTGCAGCAGTTTCTGCGCACACGAACAATTCCTGTGCACGGCGTGGGCTTGACAGGCCCTATCGGCCGCACGGGACACAGAAACGCATGCGTTGCAGCAGTTTCTGCGCGCACGAAGATTTTCTGTGCACGGCGTGGGCCTGACATGCCCTATCGGCCGCACGGGATCGACCGGGTGCGCATATGCTGCGGTTTGTGTGCCTCGCGGCACTTCGTTTGCCCCGCGGCAGATTCCTGCCCACGGCGTGGGCCTGACAGGCTGCATCGGCGAGCACGGGCGCGGCCTGCGGCTGCGCGCGAAAAATGACAAGCTCCTCAAGCACTTTGGTCCCCCGGAATCATCCCCACAATAAAACTGCAAATCTATTATAGGGGAGTAGGTGGTGAAGGGGGGATGTTCGTCGCGCGCGCGCACGGGGGGGCGCACGGCGCGTCGAACGGCTCCACGCTCGCGGCCATTTAGCGAGCGCGCGCTTGCGAATTTTGCTTGCGCGACGATTCGCGGCGTTTTCTGTCGCGCGACAATTTCTGCCCACGGCGTGGGCTTGACGGGGCCTATCGGCCGCACGGGACTGAGGAATGCGAGCGTTGTTGCAGTTTCTGTGCACACGAAGAATTTCTGTGCACGGCGTGGGCCTGACAGCCCCTATCGGCCGCACGGGACAGAGGAATGGAAGCGTTGCAGCAGTTTCTGCGCGCACGATTAATTTCTGTGCACGGCGTGGGCCTGACAGGCCCTGTCGGCCGCACGGGATCGAGGAACCCTCAAGTTGCAGCAGTTACTGCGCACGCAACCAGTGTCCGTGCACGGCGTGGGCCTGACATGGCCTATCAGCCGCACGGGGGACGGAAATGCAAGCGTTGCAGCAGTTTCTGCGCATGCGAAGAATTTCCGTGCACGGCGTGGGCCTG
>JANAVB010027994.1:0-96135 GCA_029216955.1 Iris pallida
GACGCCGACGACGACGACACCGACGTCGACGACGACACCGACGTCGATCACCGAAGCCGACACCGACGAGAGAGAGAGGAGAGAGAGTAAATTGGGGGAATACGAAAAGTTCCCCCCCCATTTCATTTAAAGTCTGGTACGTTTATATAGCGACGGACGCACGACTGTAAAAAACCGTCGCCCAACAGTCGCCTTTTTTGATAAGTGCCGACTAAATATCCGTCGCTAAGTCGTCGAAATATGTCCCGCCAATTTTCTACACAATTCTCGCTAAATAATCGACTGTGTAGCGACGACAAAAAATCTGTCGCTATAACACTGACAGTCTAGCGACGGATGTGCGACCTTTCCTCCCCCTAAATTAAAATAAAATGGCAAAGGTGTGTAGTCGGTAATCCGTCGCTGAGTGGCCACGAAACCGTCGCTAATACCGACGAAAATTTTTGTCGCTAAAAATCATCGCTAAATGTGTATTTTGGTAGTGGATGGAGCCTCGGTCAGGAAAATCGTACTAAGCAAATGAAGCACACGATGGTATGCCTGAGTGGGCACTAAGGTCATGGGTGTAGATGGTCATGTCTAGGTCATTTATGTAAAGTCAGTTTTAAGAAAACAACTAATCTTGTGCTCCTAATTTAAAAGTCACGGTAATGTGCCTACGATGATCATAATTTAGAGTGGGAAAGGTCTATGGCCTAAATTGAACCAAAAATCGTGATGAATAGTAGTATAAGGGGCAGGTTAAGTGGGACAGTCCTAGTCATGGGTATAGACTAGAAAGATAAGAAAACAATAAATCACAGGGCTAAAAGGGTTACTATTCTATGGTCAGAGCTACTCTATCAATTCTAAGTCAAAAGGCATAATCATAAATTAATTCATTTAAGAAAAAAAAATTCTTAACAAAAGAAGTTATTCAAGAATTATATTAATAGCTAAAGCTACTCCTACTCCTACTCCTAAGTAAGAGATGAAGAATAAACAAACAATCGACAAAATCAAAGAACTACCTGTCAAAACTTATTGATAATAAAGAAACAGGTAGGAGCAGATGCAATTGGATTTCAAGATAGATATAATAAAACAGGTGGAAATAGAATTTAGAAGAACAGAACCTGCAAGCACATCGCCAACTGCCTGGGCATCCTCAACTGTCATGGCGTAAGCTCGCCCCTGCTGGCCTCTTTCCAGCCTGTTGCTGAAACTGCATAAATCTCTCTGCTGCTGGGCTGTAACGGTCCCCTCTGCTGACCTACCGGAGCCTTGGCTCCTGCTCCTGGTGCTGCTTCTTGTGCTACTCTGCCTATGTACTGGAAACACTCCCTCAGCTGGTGGTCACGCTGCCCCACATAGTAGCACCAGCCCAACCTCTTCCTGCACTCTCCCCATCCATATCCCGGCTTCTTACAGTAGGGACAACTGGTAGTCTGCTGTCTCGGGGCCTGTTACTGCTGCCTCGGCTGCTGATACTGCTGTGGCTTGCCTCTGCTGATGCTGATAGTGAGGCCTCTTGGCCTGACCTCCACTGCTGCCGACTCCCTGTGTATCACGGCCCTCTTGAGCTTCAGCTCATGATCATCCTCAGCTGCATCGCTCCTGCCAGAATCGCTCAAAAGTGGCATTCCTGTCACTCTGGTCAAGGACTTGACCTCCTTGACCAAGCCTTCTGAACCTCCTCGCCTTCGCTGTCTCGCTAAGGCCCTCCACAAATCTGCTCAACCGGCAAAACTCATAGGAATACTCCTCTACAGTCTGGTTCCTCGAACCAGTTCGCGAACTGGGTCTCCAAGGCAACGACTGCCTGATCCGAAAAAACTTCCCCTTGAAGAGCTCCTTGAAAGCTCCCCATATTTGCCCTGGAGTGCCTACTCTCGGGTCGTGATACCATGTCTGTCCTGGAGTACCTGTACAATATATCCTTCGAATGGATGGAGTGACATAACAGAAAACAATCTCAATCACATCTAGGTAAAAGAATGAAAATAATAGATAGACAGTAACTCAAAGAGAACCGTAGCATAGATGAAATAAGTCCAAGTGTCTAGGATAACATAACATCCAGAATGTCAACCCAAAATACAATATAAGTCTAAGAGTCTATACATCTCAACATCTCAAAATACAACTCAAAATGTGAAACAAAATGATAATATGAAAAAGACTGACTAGCTAAACTAGCTAGACTACTGGGCAACATCCTCAGCTGCAGGTGGATCCTGCTGAGGGTCCACAACATAAGTGTCATCTAGTCCTGCTCCATAATAGGTAGACACCAGGGCCTCATCCTCATCCTCTGTAATATTTTCAACAGGTCCAGTCAGGACAGGAACGAGCACAATACATCTCACGCAGTTCATAGTATGATAGGAAATATAAGCATACAATGAGTAAAATACAGGAACTGCTGAAAGAAGATACATGTAGTAAAAGAAATAACTGTAATGAAATATCTACTATAATAGAGAACTAGCAGTGACTAGTGAGTCAGAGTAAAATATAACATGTGAATGGCATAGGAGATTCATGACTCAGCTAAGAGTGATTCATGACTACAGCTAGCTGGGGTAATATCCACATGACTATTTCCACTCCCCCTCCCCAATCAATACACAAGGATCCGTTCAAGTTATGTTAAGATTCGTGATAAGCCCATAAATGGGTGATTCATGAGAGGCTCTGTGAACATGAGAGTACATGAGTCACAAGCGATTCGTGAATCTATAGAAGCATAGAGATACATGATTCGTAAAACGCACAAACATGCTGTATCTGATGCTCCCGAGGGGGATAACATCTCATGAAAAGATCCATATAGTACCAATCCGTAATAACTATCGTGTCAGCATCAAGTAAAGTAATCTAGAGCAAGAATAAATCTTGGCAAGTATGAAACGGTCAGAGAATGTACTCGCCTGATAACTGAATGTCTGAAGAGGATATACTTCCTGAGGAGAGATGTATGGCTCCTAATCAGAGCAATACAAGTCCAATGTATCCACAATGGTAAAAATAAAGTATACAATGCATACTACATGATTCTAGGTCAATATGGTCAAAAGTCAACTCTTGGTCAACTCTTGGTCAACTCAACATCAAACTAGGTCACAGGAAGTCATACTAGGTCACAGGAAATCAAACTAAGTCAATAAAGTCAAACAGGTCAAACAAATCAAGGTTAGTCAAATCCAGGTTAAAGTCAACCCTGGTCAACATTCTAGTCAAACTAGTCAAGTTATCTAGGTTTTGGTCAACAATGGTCAGACTAGTCAAATACTAGTCAACATGATCAATCTAGGTCAAGTCTAGGTCAAACTTAGACTAACTAAGGTTTTGGTCAAACAAGACTAGTCAACAAGGTAATTAGGTCAAACAAACTAGTAAATAAGGTAATTAGGTCAGTGGTCAACTACCTAAGTCAATACTCCATAAGACTAACTCAAACCATGACACAACCTCTAAGTATACCACTAACCCCATACATATCTTAAATTACATAGGACTATCCTCATAACCATATGGTCAAACATAAATCAATTAGTTAGGGTTTAGTCAAACTTTAGTCAACTAGTCCTTCTATGTTCATCCAAGCCATTTCTAGGTCATTAGGTCATGGTTGATCAATAGTTGACTTTGGTCAACAATGGTCAATTATCTAGTCAAACTAGGTCTACTAGTCAAGTTAGGTCAACCAATGTCAAACTAGTCATTCTAGGTTAATTCAAGTTCAATCTAGGTCAACTAGGTCAAGTTGGACCTAAGGTTGACTTTGGTCAATTCTAGTCAAACAAGGGTCATTAGGGTACCTAGGTCAAGGGTTACTTAGACAAATTAGGGTCAACCCCTAACTTGGCATAGGCTAGTAACTAGGTTCCATAGCTAATAGCATATAGGTATCTAATATATAATATATATATATATATATATATATATATATATAATATATTATATATATATCTATATAGATATACATAAGTATCTATCTCTTACAATATATATAATATATATATATTATATATATACATATATAATATATATATATATATTTAAAAAAAAAAATATATAATATACACAACACACACACACACACACACACACACACCACACACACACACACACACACACATATATATATATATAAATATATAATATATATATATATATATATATATATATATATAATCTATATATATAATACATTACTACATAGGCATAGTCTATGTAATACTCATATCATATAGGTATCTATATATATATACAATATAATATCTAATAAGATATATATATAACATATATATATATTTATATATATATATATATATATATATATACAAACTTATATAATACATATATATAGAGAGAAGAAAACGAGAGAGAGTGAATTAGAGTGAAAGAGAAAGAGAGGAGAGAGAGAGTGAACAAGAGAGAAAAGAGATATGGGAGTGTGTGTGTGGAGAGACTGAACAGTGGGGGGGGTTCTCAGTTCTCAGGAAACTGAGAACTGAAACCACACACACACACACACAATACATATATACACCTATGTATATATACACACATATCTACATAAATACCCATGTAAATACACCCAAATTTCCACCTACACACACATACATATATACATATATATACAGTATAACACACTAATATACATATATATATATTAATATATATTATATATATATATATATATATATATACATTAAAAATCAATTTGAAACTCAAAATAAATACTGAAAACAATACCAAGTCATGTTCATTACTGAACATATAGGGGTAACCCCAAATTCGAGTCAAAAATGACCTAAGGCCCGAAACCCAAGGTTGGTAATCGTGTCCCCATACGTGTAGGTGTCGTGTGTGTCCATAGGAGTCCACCACGACATGATACGGCGTGTCCATGGTCAAAAATGCAAATCGGGTAAACTGCAGTGTTGCAGCGTCGTGCACGCGTGCACCTAGCTCTAGGACACGACACACGTGTCTAGGAGTCTCGTGCTCGTCCTAGGTTCGCCTAGGGTCAGGCTAGGTGTCTAGCTACCTGAGTCGTGTCCACGTGTCACCATGTGTCGACACGAGCCCCGTATCAGTCGAGTTTTATCGACTGATATACGCTGTTTACACTGCGTCGTGCAGCGGTGCACGTGTCTCGTGGACACGACACGAGCCACATGGGGCCTCGTGGTCATGTGCACTTGTAGCCCACGTGTTGGGCTACACACTCGTATCACCACGAGGTGTCCACGACTCGTGTCCGTGCGACACGAGTCACGTGTCAGTGAAGAAAATGTGCGCGTGTAGTGCAGTACGTGTCCCGTGCGAGTGAGATTTCTCACTCGACACGACACGGCGTGACACAAAACCTTAGGGGCATGTTCGCAGACATTGCCCCCGTGTCCATGTCAAATTTTACGTGTCCTAGTGCTCTATGCAGTGAGCACGAGCAGTGTGGTAGCAGGACACTGTTCGTGTGCATCGTGCAGTGAGTTCGTGTCCATTTTGGCGGATACAGCACAGAAACGTGCTCAGTCATAGGGTTTCATGATCAGCATGCCAAGGGCTACCCAAATATGTAATTCATTTTAGAAAACAACAACTTTTATTCCTAAGTGGCATTTCATCAAACACTGTAATTTAAGCACAGATACGTGTCCGATACGGACACCAAACCAAATCTATTTCCTACCAAACTTGACCTACAGTTATGGTATACCTATATGCATGCATTTATGAAGAAAAATTACAATATTACTAGGTTTGAGGGTGTTTACCTATGAGTGCAAAACTCAATGGAAAGCCTAGAATAGGGGGGGTGTCCACTTCTCTTGGTGATGCCAATATGATGATCAACCTTGCTAGTTAGCCTCCCTTAGTATCCTCAATAGTAGGGGGGGTTCCAATGCAAGAAATTTGGCTCAATTTGGAGCTAAATTGATTGAATTGTGAGGGTGTGAAGTTGTAGGAAAAACTAGGGATTTTGTGAAAGAAAGAGGCTTGAATGAAGGTGTGTATATAGGATGGGGGCATGGGTTGGCTGCCATGGGGGGGTAGGGGGTAGATATTTAGGGTCCCCTCCACATTGCTAACTTAGCTCTTAAGGCTTTGACTAAGGGAATAGATATTTCTAGGTTTCTAAAATATCTAAAAGTAAAATATCTGGATATTTTCTAACTAAATATTTACACATAAAGCTAACATCTAATATTAGTCTTCTAGGTTAGTGGCTAACCTCAAGATTAGTGCTAAACTAGGTTTGGGACTAACATGACACTAATCAATAATTAAATAATAATAAAAACACATAAATACAAATAATTCCAAATAAATCCTAGAAAATTACCAAAATACCCTTTAGGCTGAAAAGTGCTAAAATGGTATCCTAATCACTTGGTTAGGCTTACATGGTCATGGTAGTCTCTAGGTTATGAAATCTCTAGGGTTTATACTAGGGTTATACTAGTAAAATCACAAAGTCATAAGTCATGACTTAGAAAATAGTTTTATAACTAAAAATCACCAAAAATTATATCATGACTAAAATACCATTAATAAATAATAAAAATAATAAATTTTCAAAAAATATCCCAATTTCAGAAAACTGGGTGTTACATAAGGTAGAGAAATGTGAAGTTTGTGCTCAAACGAATATCACAAGGAAACCCTTTCCTCGGGTTAATCGAAGTACAGATCTTCTGGAGTTGTTATACTCTAATATCTGTGATATCAAACAATTCTCTACAATGGTCGGGATGAAGTATTTCATAACCTTCATCGATGACTTCTCAAAATATGCGTTCGTCTACTTGCTGAAGGCTAAAGACGAAGCATTCGAGAAGTTCAAGGAGTTCAGGGCCGAAGCTGAGCGGCAGACTGGACAACAACTCAAATGAATAAGAAGTGATCGAAGTGGAGAGTACAAGTCTCATGAATTCGTATCGTTCTGCAAAGTACATGGAATTGTCAATGAGGCTACGGCTCCGTACTCTCCTCAATCAAATGGAGTGAACAGAACGTTAATAGAAATGATTAACTCAATGTTGTTGACTGCGGGTCTTCCTAAGTGCTACTGGAGAGAAGCTGTATTGACGACACTTTTATTCTAAATAGGGTATCTCAAAAAACTTCAGACATTACTCCTCATGAACTCTGATTCAAGGTCAGACCTAACTTGAATGTCATTCGAGTGTGGGGGTGTCTGGCTTATGTCAATCTTCCAGATCTTAAGATTCAGAAGCTTGGGACAAGGACTACAAAGAAGATCTTCTTGGATTATGCCGAGAAGAGTGATGCTCAAAGATTTCTTGATATTGAGTCAAATCATATCATTGAATCTCGTGACACAGAATATTTTAAAGACAAATTTGTAAGGCACAAGAACATTATTTTGCGAATATTTCGGAGAACAATGAGGGTGCACAGAAAACTGAAGTCTTCAATGAAGATGTAGTCCAAGAAGATGTTGTTGTTGAAACAACGGTTGAACCAGAACTATATGAGCTGTCATAAGCATGTGAGTAGGCCGAAGGACTTCGGAAGTGACTTTGTCACCTATCATGTGGAAGCAGATCCGCTTACCTACGATGAGGCGATGAAGACCAGAGATGCAGTTTTCTGAAAGGAGGCGATTGACAATGAAATTAATTCTATCACCACAAATAACACTTGGGTGTTGGTTGATCTTCCTGAAGGAGCAAAATCCATCGGATGCAAATGGATCTTCAAGAAAAATATGAAAGCAAACGAAATTATTGAAAAGTTCAAGGCTAGGTTGGTAGCCAAGGAGTTTATCAGAAGCAGGGATCGACTACTTTGACACATATGCTCCAGTAGCCCGTATGACCACCATCAAAATGTTGATTGCTCTCACAGCGATACATAAGATGGTGATACATCAGATAGATATGAAAACGGATTTCCTAAATGGCGAGCTGACCGAAGAGATTTACATGCAACAGCCAGAGGGATTTGTCGTCAAGGGTCTTGAAAAAAAAGTCTGCAAGTTGGTGAAATCCTTGTACGGTCTTAAACCGGCTCCCAAGATGTGGCATGAGAAATTTGACAAGGTTATAAGGTCAAATGACTATATGGTCAGCGAGACGGACAAGTGTGTTTACTCAAAGTTCGTTGATGGAAGAGGTGTAATCGTTTATCGTACGTG
This sequence comes from Iris pallida, assembly GCA_029216955.1. Taxonomy (NCBI): domain Eukaryota; kingdom Viridiplantae; phylum Streptophyta; class Magnoliopsida; order Asparagales; family Iridaceae; genus Iris; species Iris pallida. The sequence goes on from JANAVB010027994.1 coordinate 8,156, forward strand.
GACGACATGCTGATCCTAGGTACGGATATGGGCTGTGTCACGGAGACAAAGAAGTTCATCTCGAGCAAGTTCAGTATGATGGACTTGGAAGAAGCTGATGTGATCTTAGGGATTAAGATCATCCAGACAGACACTTGACTAGCGCTGTCACAGTCTCATTATATTGAGAAGATGATCACTCATTACGGGTATCTGGATCTTCCAGGGATCGATACGTCGTACATGTGTGATCTGAAGCTGAAGTCTAATTCGAGGGAAAGCGTCAAGCAGCTGGAGTATGCAAGCGTAATTGGAAGCTTGATGTATGCTACTACTGCCATAAGGCCTAACATAGCTTTCACCGTGATGTTGAGTCGTTTCACGAGCAACCCATGCATTGAGCACTAGAAAGCTGTAAAACGGGTTATGAGATATCTCAAGAAGACTCAGACATATGCACTGCACTACAGCGGAGATCCGCCGGTAGTGGAAGGCTTTAGTGATGCCAGCTGGTGCTCAGAGGTGGAGAGCGAGAGGTCCACAGGTAGATTTTTTTTACTATGGGTGGAGCTGCTATATCATGGAAGTCGAAGAAGCAGACTATGCTTTCGCGGTCATCTATGGAATCTAAGTTATTTGTACTTGATACCGCAACGAAGGAAGCAGATTGTCTTCGGGAGCTGTATGATCTTCCAGTGGTTGGGGCACAAATATCGACAATACCGATATACTGCGACGACCAGGCAACTGTGACGGTGGCATCAAATGACCTCTTCAACGGGAAGAAGAGGATTGTGCAGTTAAAACACAGAACAGTACATGATCTCATCAAGAGAGGTGTTATTGCAGTAATTGATGTTCGAAGTGAGAACCTAATGGATCCGTTCACCAAGGGCCTCAAGCGCCAGCTAGTCGATGACACAGCATGTAAAATTGGCTTGAAGGCATTCTGATATTGTATTATTGCATTCTTACCATAAAGTTTTATGTTATTAGTTCAAAAAAAAATCTACTAGGCATCTAGCTTTTGGTTCAAGGAAGGACCATTAATCGAAAGAATATCAGGAACGGTGGGTACATGTCCTATTAGGCATGGAGAGGTTACGGACCTACAACCACTGTTGTCTACTGTTGTTTTCTGCAAAAAAAAATAGATCATGTGGGAAGGTTAGCTTAAACGCATTAATGAGTTCTCAGGCAGAGTGAATGCTTGGTATGCTTTATAGGAAGCACGGTAGCGCAGCACTACAAGGAGTGAAACTACATGCTACTGTGGGGTGACTCCACCATGAGGTTCCCGAAAGGGTTAATGCCTCGGCTTTACAAGCCAAGTCATAGCGACGTAGCACCACAAATAGGCAGGTAGCTAATGTTGTATATTGAAATAAAGAGGGGTGTAGTCAGCACTACAAAGGGAAGGAGTTCCTCATGTTACAGTGGCACGACACAACGATGAGGTACCCGGTTAGGGATAAAGTCTCGGCCTTACAAGCCATGTTGTTCCGGCGTAACACCGCAAGGGAGCCTAAGGCTTCATGCTGGGTAGTATGGCACTACAAAGAGGCAGTGATCTCATGCTACAGTAGTATGACACTATGGTGAGGTTCCCGATAGGGTAATACCTCGACTTTAGGCCATGTCATAGCAGCGTAGCACCGCAAGGAAAGCGCAAAGCGCTTCATGCCATGTCTCTTTAACAAAGAACTAACCTATAGTGTATGGACAAAGACATATCAGGTCGTCTCTTGAGGGTAAACTTGTAGACGTCCAAAATTATACACTGAAACCAGGCTGGCACAGGACCTTTAATGTGCAGCCAGAAGCACATGTAACTACATTATGTGAGTGGAAAGAATTTTAGCTGTGCTGTGGTGCAGAATTCAAGGCTTAGTCCATTCATGTATTATAGTCTGTTGTTTGACCTATGCGGGAAGATTCAAATCGTCGGCGACATCTCTCCTAATGAATGATGGACAATTACTGTAGGGAACACTCAAACCCATATATATATATATATATATATATATATATATATATATATATATATATATATATATATATATATATATATATATATATATATGGGGGATTGATGGAGTTTTGGCTTTTTTTATTAGAAAGTTTAGTCCCACATTGGCTAGGCCAAAGGAGTTATATCTCTATATAATAGCTATGCTTGTTTAGAGATGCACATGTGGTGTGGAGGTGCACATGGGTGTGCCATGTGGGGGTATTTTCTAATGAAAAAAAGGCTAAATCAACAATGAAAGCATTCATGCTTTTTGCTCTTGGAAAATTAATTTTCATTGGAGCTAAGCACCGTAGGGGCTTAGCCTCGTGGGCCCATGAGGCGTAATGTGGTATTTTGTTGGCGCACTTTGAACTTACCACATCAGCATCGTCGCTAGGCGTATAGTGCACTTAAGTTACACTCATTATGCGAGCCTCTTGCACAGCCGATTGTGAGCGTTGCGCGGTTTGCGCAGGGTGCGCGCGGTGCGCAAGTGGCACAAGTTGCGCAAGTGGCGCAGTATGTGCATTACGCGGATTGTGCAGGTTGCGCGCGGTGCGTGTGGCACAAGTGGTGCTGTGCGCACAGTGTACAAGTTGCGCAGGGTGGTGCAAGTTGCGCGCGCTGTGCGCAAGTTGACTCAGATCGTGTCTGTGCTCGATTTGAACGGTTACAGCACGTTCGGGGCAATTTTTTCTACGTTCCGATCGTTCTGCTAACTTAGCAGTTACAGCATGGGCTTATGTAAGGCTCTCTTCTCTCTTACAGTGAAAAATAGAATACAAATACAAGTTCAGAATTCACATAAGGCAGAAATATTTTTGCACAATTCCTTACGTGTTTCCACAGAGTTTGAGAGAGAAGTGAAGCAGTGCACCAGCGCCACTTAGCGCAGGAGTCCGTGTGCCATCCGAGGAGTCAGAAGAGCGGAGTGTTCCAGAGTTCTTCGTCGAACTTGCTGGTTCCAGGAAGCTATTCGTGTGGGACGAATTAAGCTTTGAGCAACAATGATCATTCACCCCAGCAGGCCACCATCTTCCATCTATCGCCTGTCATCTTTGCTGCTATCTTTAGCAATTCGTTTAGTACATTCTTTTTAAAAGTGCTACTGTCGTTTGCTACTGTTACGAAATCTTTTTAGATTATCGTAACCCATAATCCTCTTAGGATCTCTGTTGTGTACCTTCTTTGAAGTGTTGTTAGAAATATTATTTCTACAATCGTTTCATTTTTTAAGTTTTTCATCAAAAATTGTGCTCCGGGACTAACAATATTTGTAGGCGGCCATTCCTTGGTTTGCATCACTCTTTATTGGTTAGGTGCAGCTTTTTTAATTATCAAAGTCAAGGGAAAGAAGGAATTTTAAGTCCTTATGCGCGTCTCTTTTTAAAAAAAAAGGTTCCTTATGGACGTGGAAAAAAATACGCGCCTATCATAACGTATATTCCTAACATAAACTTCACAAATGAATTTTATGCTCATAAATTAGACATAACGGATCCCAGTTTATAAATTTACAAAATTTTGTTTTTATTATAGAATACTGTCAAATCTTTGTGTTTCTGATACAATTTTCTGATAACTAAATCTACTGGCACAAAGTACTTCTGCTTCTAGACATATACGGGGATATTAGACTAGAGATTCAGCGTATAGGAATAGCTAATTAATTCATAGATGCATAGACAGACACTGGCACATGTTGATACTGTACTTAGAAGACCAAGGATGAGATGGATGGAACTATTAAAGAATAAAGGGATAAGAGAACCCAAGAAGAAAACGACGATCTAGGGACTCGACGTCCAGACAAAGAGCTGAGTCTATATCACTTCCACACAGCACCAACTCAGCTTATGGACCAACCTCCATGTTACCCATGAATTGACACTGACGTCTTTGTTTATATGCTTTTGACAAAGTTTTGACATGGGTGCATGGTTGGAACATACTTTAGGATCCGGCCCAAGGCCAATTGAGGTTCGATCAGAGTTTATAAGTTCCTACAAGCTATAGAATCTTGCAATAATTTTGGCATAGAACATTATTTTCCTCTTTTTTTTATAGATGACTAGAAGTTTCTTGTAAAACCTTTGAGATCCTATAAACATGGTGGATGTCTCATTTGTTCTCCATGACTCAAGAAGTTATAAGCTTTTTCTAATATATGTAATAGAAATCTTCAACATCCCAATCTCTCTCAATCTTTTGCTCCGCATTTCCAATTCTCACCTTAGTGATCTAGTTAAGCTTTTGGACAAGCCTTGCACGAGTCTTCGAGTATGAAGTCCGTGCTCCGCATGGGTCGAAGTATAGGAAAAAAACTATGTTCGTGACAAGTGGTATCAGAGCGAAGGTTGGTTGGTGTCATGTCGACTTCCGAGAAGGTCCATGAGAGTCTCACGTTACCTAAGTAGAGGGACGCCAAGACCAACAAGAGGGGCAAGAGCAAAGAACCTAGGATGGAACTTACCCCTGTTGATCTTACGCAACGCCTCGAGACCTTGGAGACAGATTCGAGAGACATAGGAATATTAATGCGCATGGACTCCGTGAAACAAAGATACATGAGACTAGAGGAATTCTACAATGGGCTGGAGAATAACATCGCTTCGTCCAGGGTAATATCCATGAGCAACTCTAAGAGATCCAATCAACACCAGAGTAGGAGCTCAAGTCACATCGTGCGAAAATTAATGACATTGCGAAAAGGGCCAAGGCTATGAGGAGCTGAAGATCGTAGTCGAGAGTGGTTACGAACTCAAGACCGAAGTTGCCATTTTTAAGAATGCCATTATGAACGGTAGACCTTTGAGTAGGGAGAGGAAGATTCTCGAGCCAAAATACTTCAATTGAGTGTGAGATACCAAAGAAGTAGATAACTTCTTGTGGAATATAGAGCGATACTTCAAGACGTTGCACATCGAGGATGAAGCCGAGAAGGTAATATTACTTCGTTCTACTTTAACGGTGATGCTATGTTGTGGTAGCGTCATCGATGCATAGAAAAAGAAAAGAGTTTTTTCTTGATCGAGACTTGGGAGAATCTTGTCACCCCCAGTTTCCAGAAACAGGGGTATTTTTGTCATTTTTTTTCATTTTTATTATTTTAAAATTATTTATTTATTTATTGTAATATTTTGGGGTTATTTGAGTCGGGTTCGAATTTCATCTCAATCCGACTTAAAACGGGGACCCGGGGTAGTGTTGATCCTAGTGGACCCACACACTAGTTAGCCATGGCCCACATGTCATTTATTTTAGTTAGTGACTAGGCTAAATTATTTGGATTAGGATTTATTTGATTAGTGTGTTAGAATGACTAGCCCTTGACTTAAACCCTTTTCCTAATACTAATAGAATAGGCTATAAGGGGGTATTTTAGGCATTGCAAAAGTTCCCATAGCAGCCCATAGTGGCCGGCCATGACATATGGATAGGCTCCTCCATCATTTCATTATTTCCTTTTTCCACTCTCTCTCTTGTTCTTCCCCAAATTGATTTGAGAGCAAACCCTAATCAAATCATCCCCAAATCCTTCCATTTCTTCACCAAACCTTCATCCTTCCTTCTCCATTCTATCCAAGGAAGGAGCTCCTCAAGTTTGGAAGGATTCAGAGCTCGTTTGTGTCCATTTGGAATCTCTACGTGTCGGTGTCGCTCCGGGAAGGTTTTTCTTCGATTCGATCTACCGGGAGGTATAAATCCCTTCTCCTTTTCATTTCTTCATGCATATAGGTCTATTTTGAACCCATAGGAATAACCTCCATGGTTTTGTGTCTATTTGAGTCCATTTCGTGTCCATTTGGGCACTTGTAGAGGTTGTCCATGTGGGAAAACCCCTATTTGGACACATGGGGATTTATTAATATATTAATTTAGTGTTGTTCTAACCTTTATTCCAGATTTTCTAGGTGTTTAGGAATGAGTGTTACTATGTATCATATTGTATCATATTGATAATATCTATAAATATATATATGGGGTGATATGTATATTAATCTCTATATATATATGTGTATGTATATATATAATATGGTTTATATATATGTGAATATATATTATGGTGTCCTTGTATGTGTTTAGGAGATTTGGGATTTCGGGAAAATAGAGGAGTAGAGTGGTGGTGGACTTGATTTGGTTTGGTGTGTAGGTATATGTTAGAATAGAAGGGGACTAGAGTGTATAGGAGTGGTGTTTGAGTGAATGCTAGAGAGAGTGAGAGATTGAGAGATTTGAGGGAGGGGACCAGCTGTGCTACACCACAGCTAGATGAGTATCAGTCCCCACACAGGGGACTGATCTCAGAAATCCTGAACAGTCCCCAAAGGGGGACTGTTATTAGCAGCAGGGCATTGGCATTATTGTACTGCTAAGAAGCAGTTTAGGAGGGGAGCAGGGGATCACCATGTCACCAGTTAAGCAGTCCAATTTCAGCCTTGGTAAGCTCTACAAATCACCACCATAGCAGCCACTTAGTTGGCCCTCTAGCAGACCATGGTACAGCCAACATTTGGTCCACTCATTCACCCATTTAACAGTCCTTATAGACCCCACATCAGTCCTAATTCCTGTCCATTTACCTATCCCAAACCACCCTTTGGTGCCCCACATGTTGCAGTCCAAACACTATCCTAATTTGCACATAAATTAGTCTCAACCTTGCCCCTACATACTCCCATTAACCTGCCCCCTTCACACTCATGTACAGCAGTCCCAAATTGCAACCAAATCAGTCCCCACACAGGGGACTGTTATTAGTAGCAGCAGTAGTAGGGACAAACCAGTCCCCTTGGTCCTATCCTAACACCCCCACAACCCAGTACAAAGCAGCCCCTTAAACCCAAATGGTTAGCTTAAATCAGTCCCATACTTGCCCCCTAAACCTGCATATGTTTAGCCCCATGTACCTGTCCATAAACACACCAAATATCAGTCCTAAAATAAGCCAAGTGACAGCCCTGTTTTACACCCAGGTATATGTCCACTGATACCCCATCTAAACAGTCATAACCTGTCCCATTGACACTCTAAATTCCAATCAATACCTCAAGCCATATGACAGCCATTGATGGCCACAAAAATCAGTCCAACACTTCCCTCAAACCAGTCCACATATGGACCACAGTAGCAGTCCTTATAGGGCTGCCACTTTGCCTATTTTCAGTCCTTATCTACCCATGTAACTGTCCTAAAACACCATCTATTGGTACCCCAAATGGCAGCCCATGTATAGCCCTTGTTCACCCAATGTTCAGTCCATATCAGTTAGTGACTTCCCCCATTTGACAGCCATGGCAGCCCTCCAAATTAGCTATGTGTTGTGTGTGTATGCGAGTTATGGGTGTGAGTCTATAGGAGTTAGTTAGGAGCCTATAGGTGTAAGTATATATATGTATTTGTGTGAACCTATAGGAAGCCTATTAGAGTGTGATATTGTGAGAGTGTTGTGTGATTGAGCTAGTTAGAGTGAGTGAGTGAGGTATCATGAGTGTCATGTGAGATGGTGCAAGGGTAAAGGTAAGAAAAAAAAGGGTAAATGGCCAACATGTACCATAAGATGACTTAGATGACCTAGATACTAGGATTTCTTGGTAGGTAATATTAATATAGGATAGTATCTAACTACCCTAGGAAGCCTAGGCTAGTATTCCTAGGTTAGAGTAGTTTTGTACAAGGTATTGGTATTTACCTTGGTAAGGTAATATAGGCAATGTCTAGAAATAGGGTATTTGAGTTTGGAGTCTAAGATAGAATTAGAACTTGGTTCCCTTGGTTGGTAATGATCAAATATAGCGCTCATAGACTAGTTTTGACGTCGGTTGACCATTTTGACCAAAAGTCAACAAAAGTCAACCGAGAGTCAAACTTAGCCTTTAAGCGACCAGATTTGATCAAAACAAAACCAGAGTTGACCAGTTGACTGAAAGTCAACAGTTGGTCAACATGTGACTTGTTTGACCCAGGGTTGATTCAGTGTTGACCATAGTTGACCAGAGTTGACTTTTTGACCAAAAGTCAACTGTAAGTCAACCTTTGACCCCGATTGACCTAGATCGACTTGGATTGATTTCCTATGACCTTGTTTGACCTTGATTGTCCTAGTATGACTCAGTATGACCTAGTATGACCTAGTTTAGCTTGGTGACTTAGATTGACTTAGATTTGACCTAGATTGACCTAGATTCATTTAGAATGCATTGTAATGCATCTTATTATCATTTTTAGACTCATAGTGACTTGTACTGTTCTATAGGAGACAGACACCACTCCTCGGACAGTATATTCTCTTCAGACACTCAGGTTATCAGGCGAGTACATTCTCTGACCGTTTTATACTTGTCACGACCCGCACCCTGTATAGGGGCACGAGAAGTGGGTACGTCCAGCCTACGCCGCAGTGTCGGCGGTAGAACGCTGTCCTAGGTCAATCATCTAACAATATAAAAGTACCTGTACAGTTTATACTCTCCGAATGGAGGTGACAAACAGAATACAATCTCAATCACATCTAGGTAGAAGAATGAAAGATAGATAGATAGACAGTAACTCAAGAGAACAGTAGAATAGATGAAATAAGTCCAAGTGTCTAGGATAACATAACATCAGAATGTCAACTCATAATACAATAAGTCTAAGAGTCTATATATCTCAACATCTCAAAATACAACTCAGATGTGAGGCAAAAAGATAATATGAAAAAGACTGTCTAGCTAAGCTAGCCTAGACTACTGGGGTAACATCCTCGGCTGCAGGTGGATCCTACTGAGGGTCCACAACATAAGTATCATCTAGTCCTGCTCCATAATAGGTAGACACCAGGGCCTCATCCTCATCCTCTGTAATATTTTCAACAGGTCCAGTCAGGACAGGAACGAGCACAATACATCTCACGCAATTCATATCAGGTTAGGAAATACGATACAGGCAATAGAGTAAGATACAGAAAATGCTGAAAGGAAATATACGCTGTAAAAGAGATAGCTTGTAAAGAAAATATCTACTGTATATAAAGAACTGTAAGTGGCTAGTGATGTAGAGTACAAGATAAGCATGTGAATGGCTAGAATTTATACATGATTACACTACTGAGTTTGTACATGATTACACTACTTTGGAATTATTCACATGTCTACTTCTACTCTCCCGTTTTCCCAATCAATACACAAGGATCTAGACAAGTTACATTATTATACATGATTACTTCACATGAGGCTCATAAATGAGTATACATGAAGTTATACATGAGGGCTCAGTGAACATGAGAGTACATGATCACATGAGTATACATGCATGATGGAAGCACAGGAGTACATGACGAAAGTGAAACACACATAACATGAAGTACCCGATGCTCCCGAGGGGGATAACATCTCATGTAAAGATCCATATAGCACCAATCCGTGTTACCAACGTGACAGCATCAAGTAAAGTAATCTAGAGCGAGAAGTAAAGCCTGAACAAGTATAAAACGGTCAGAAAATGTACTCGCCTGATAACTGAATGTCTGAAGAGGATATACTGCCTGATGAGAGATGTATGGCTCCTAATCAGAGCAATACAAGTCACAATGTATCCATAATGATAAAAAAATAGATTATACAATGCATACTACATGATTTTAGGTCAATCTGGTCAAAAGTTAACTCTTGGTCAACTTAATAGTCAAACTAGGTCACAGGAAGTCATACTAGGTCACAGGGAATCAAACTAAGTCAAATAAAGTCAAACAAGGTCAAACAAGTCAAGATTAGTCAAATCTAGGTTAAAGTCAACTCCTGGTCAACATTCTAGCCAAACTAGTCAAATATTAGTCAACATGATCAATCTGGGTCAAGTCTAGGTCAAACTTAGACCAACTAAGGTATTGGTCAAACAAAGACTAGTCAGTAAGGTAATTAGGTCAAACAAAGACTAGTCAATAAGGTAATTAGGTCAAACATAGTCAGACTAGTTAAACTAGTTATTTTTAGCTCAATTAGGTCATGGTTTGACCAATAGTTGACTTTAGTCAACCATGGTCAACAAAGGTCAACTAGTAGGTGTTTTGGGCCATTAGGTCGATTTGAGTTAGCCCCAAGCCATAGGCTAGTCACTTAGGTTCCATATAACCTATATTTAGAAGTCATATATATATATATATATATATATATATATATATATATATATATATATATATATATATATATATATATATATGACTTCTTAAATATATATATATATATATATATATATATATATATATATATATATATATATATATATATATATATATATATATATATATATATATATTTTTAAGAAGTCATATATATATATATATATATATATATATATATATATATATATATATATATATATATATATATATATATATATATATATATACATATCTATATATATAGATATACCCATGTCTATTTACTACCTTTATATACATATAACCTATATTTAGAAGTCATATATATATATATATATATATATATATATATATATATATATATACATATCTATATATATAGATATACCCATGTCTATTTACTACCTTTATATATATATATATATCAATATAGGCATAACTATATACAATACCAAAACCCACATATGTATATAATGACACTATATGTAATTCTAAAACAATATATATATATATATATATATATATATATATATATATATATATATATATATATATATATATATATATATATATATATATATATCAATATATGTGAATACACTATATATAATACCAAACCCACATATGTACATATATATAGATAGCTATCATATATACATTTTCATATATATATATATATATATATATATATATATATATATATATATATATATATATATATATATAAACCCATATATACCCTCAACTATAAATACCATATATAACCAATATATAAAATACTATATATATACTCACTATATATAACATATATATATATACATATATATTTACATATAACATATATATATATATATATATATATATATATATATATATATAGAGAGAGAGAGAGAGAGAGAGAGAGAGAGAGAGAGAGATGTGAACAAGGGAGAAAGGGATAGAGAGTGAAAGAGAGAGAGAGAGAGAGAGAGAGCTGGACAGTGAGAGAGAGAGAGGCTCTGGATACTCACAGGAAAGGGGAGGGGGCTGTTCTCAGATTTCCTGAGAACAGGAAATCAGCCCCCAAATAATACACAAGAGTGCACACACATACCTACCTATATACATACATGTATACACACATGTATATACAAGTATACATCCTAAAATCCCACCTACACACTCACATACACATATACTACCTATACATACATTGAAATACACATATACATGCATATATCATAATCAAAATAGATTTGAAATTCATTTGAAAAACTGGAAAATAATCCCAGAAATTGGGATACTGTGCATGTATCAGAAATTTGGGGAAAACCCGATTCCAAATCTTAAACCTAGCTAAGACTCAATACCAATGGTTGGTAATCGTACCCCTAGGTGTACTTGTGTCCCTCGTGTCCCTAAGTGTCCACCACGACACGACACGACGTGTCAATCTCGTGAAAAACCCAATCGGGTAAATTTACAGTGCACTGGAATTGGCACTGTATCGTGCACATGTTCACGTGTCTCGTGCTCACGACACAGGACACGTGAGGTGTCGTGCTCGTGTCCCTAGGTTCGCCTAGGGTCAGGCTAGGTGTCTAGCAACCTGAGTCGTGTCCACGTGTCTCACAAAGTCGACACGAGACCCGTATCAGTCGAGAAAACTCGACTGATACGTACGGTTTATACTGCGTCGTACAGAGATGCACACGCCTCGTGGACCCGACACGGGCCACGTGGGGACTCGTGGTCATGTCCACGTGTAGCCCACATGTTGGGCTACACAATCATGTCACCACGAGGTGTCCACAACTCGTGTTCGTGCGACACGAAGGCCGTGTCAGTGAGGAAAAATGTGCGCGTGCAGTGCAGTGCACGACCAGTGCACGTGTCCTCGTGTCCTCGATAGGACACGAGAGTGTCTCAAACTCGAGGGGGGGCATGACAGAGGTTGCCCCCTCCTCTGTGTCAATTTTCCCGTGTCCTCGTGTCCTACAGTGTCCGTACTAGGTGTCGAGTAGCAGGGGAGGCTGCTCAGTCTCGTGCGCGCGTGTCGAAGGGTCGTGTGCTCCACACGTGGCACGTAGAGCCTCGTGCTCGTGTCAGTGGACAGGTGGGGTGGTTAGGTTTGTGTCTAGGTTTCTGTATCGTGTCCACGACTCGTGTGGACACGACAGGAAGTGTCAAACAGTCGAGTTTTTCAGTGTCACAGTATGGTTTTAACAGTGTGTTCGTGTCCTGTTTTGGATACAGACACAACTCGAAGTGTGCTCAGTCAACTAGGGTTGTGTCCTACATGTCTAGGGCTACCCAAAAATATAATTTGTTTTGGAAAAACACAAAAACCAATCCTTTGTGACATTTCACCAAACACTTAATTAAACACACAGATACGTGTCCGATACGGACACCAACCCAATCCTAAATTTCACCAAACTTAGCCTACAGTTGGGGTATACCTATATGCATGCATTTATGAAGAAAAGTTAGGGTATTAACTAGGTTTATGGGTATTTACCTATTTGAGTGAAAACTCAAGAAAACACCAAGTAGGGAGGGTGTCCTCTTCTCTTGGTGATGCCCAAAGCTCCACAAATCCTTGATAGCAGGCCCTAACTAGTATCCTCTAGTGTAGGGGAGTCCAATGCAAGAAACTAGAGGTGATTTGGATCAAAATTGATCAAGTTGTGGGTGTTTGAAGAAAATGGGATTTTTCTAGGTTTTAATTCATGCAAATTGATCATGAATGAATTTGAGGGGATTATATAGGAAGGGGGGTAGTGTTTGGCTGCCATGGGAGTAGGGGAGGGTCTCCTACCACCTTGCAAACTTAGCCCCTAAGTCTTTGACTAAGGGGTTAGATATTTAGGTTCTAAAATATCTAAAAAGTGAAATATCTAGATATTTATCTAACTAGATATTTATACATAAAGCTAACATCCTCTACTTAGTCTTCTAGGTTAGTTGCTAACGTCTAGATTAGGCTAAACTAGGTTAGAAGCTAACATGACACTAATCAACTAATTAAATAATAATAAATCACATAAATCCAAATAATTCCAAATAAATCTTAGAAAATTACCAAAATACCCTTTAGGCTAAAAAGCCCTAATTTGATGTTCTAAACCTATGGCTACGCTCACATGATCATGGTTAGTCTCTAGGTTATGAAATCTCTAGGGTTTACACTAGGGTTATAATAGTAAGTCACAAAGTCATAAGTCATGACTTAGAAAATGGTTTTAACTAACTAAAAATCACCAAAAATCATATCATGACTATAATACCATTAATAAATAATAAAAATAATAATTTTTTAAAAATACCCCAATTTCAGAAAACTGGGTGTTACAAGTCTACCCACCTTAAAATAATTTCGTCCTCGAAATTTAGATGGTCGTACTCCTCCTAGGTCAAACCTCCAACAATCAGGGACGAAGCCACTACCTAGCAACATGCAAGGTCAACAAGCAAAATATGGATAGTAGACCTATACTGGGTCATGTCCAAAAATTGGCTGGCAGTTTTAGGTCATAAGGTGTCCTTAATCCAAATCGAAATCAAAAGTAACTCCATGGGGTAAATCAGGATGGAGTCTCGGGTCAGGAAAATCGTACTAAGCAAATGAAGCACACAGTGGTATGCCTGAGTGGGACACTAAGGTCATAGGTGTAGAGTGTCATGTCTAGGTCATGTATGCGAAGTCAGTTTTGAGAAAACAACTAGTCTTGTGCTCCTAATTTAAAAGTCACGGTAATGTACCTACGATGATCATAATTTAGAGTGGGAAAGGTCTATGGCCTAAATTGAACCAAAAAATTGTGATAAAATAGTGGTACCAGGGGGACAGGTTAAATGGAACAGTCTGTGGTCTCATCTAGGTGCACTAGTCATTCTGGATCAATACTGTCCTATGTTATCAAAACGTACAAGCAATCTAGGGTGTCCTAATTGGGAAAGTAAGGGAACAACAATCATCAAGGCTATAGGGCAGTCTACCATCCTATATGAAAATTTGTCATTAACAAGTAAGTGAGAAATCATTAAAAGTTACTATTCCATAAAATGGTAAAAGAAAATTGAAAATTTAGGCACAACAATCACAAATAGATTTTAGTCTTGACACGATCTAAGTTGATCAATTTCAGGATAATCGAGATTTGGGCAAGATGGGCGATCAATGAAATCAAGTATGAGCACGAGCATCCAATGATGAAGATCCAGGTCATGATTAAATTTAATTCAACTGGATACGAATACGAGGTTCATAGGCGATAAAATAATTCTAAGGAGAATTGTCAAGGCTATTGCGGATAAGATTCTAGGGCAAGTTTAACTATGTCTCCATCCACGTAGATTAATATATGAAAAAGTGAACCAAAACGCAATAGGTTGATCAGACCATCATGCGCCGGTTCTGATTAGATAATATGTTAGTGGGTGTACACCCAATAAAATATATCATGATCAAGCTCGAAAAGGATAAGCTTGTAAAACTAAGGATAAATTTATAGCATAAGATATAAGTAAGGGTGGAAATGATGAAAGAAGATACATAGTCCAAGATCCTTAACCAATCGGGTCAAGCATTCAAGGTAAGGTACAAGGTTAAGTATTCAAGGATTCAAGCAGAACACCATCACATGCCAGGTTGAAAGAATTGAGCCAAGGTGGATCTCTAATTGAAATAAGAATTAGTTTAGTATCATGGTAGAGGTTTTAGTTTAGCCATTTGGCCAGAAAATCATATCAAGAAAATAGAGTACAAGGAGACGGGTTTTAGTGGAACATGGAATACCTAGATGAAGGTAGGCTAGTCTTGGTCTTACATGTGAAATTTGTTGGGAGGTAACAGCTCTGAATATCTAAGTCACGGTAAAGGACGTCCAATGATCTAGAATAGAAAGTGGGAGTTCAAGACGTGATAATTGATGCAAAAGTTAAAGAAGATCAAATTAACCTATGGAATAAAATTAATTAGGAATCTAGTAAATAATTTAGGAACACAGTCCTAGGGATAGATAGGCTACTAGATGAATATAGTTAGGGTTCGATAAATCAAAGGTCAAGGTTAGAAGGTCTCAGTAAGGTCTTGATTTGATGAAATGTCGAGTAAGTCAGGTTTGGGATACAGTCACATAGTTTGGTAGAAAGAGTTTAAGCAAGATGCAGAAAATAGAGGGGACAGTTCATTTCAAGAGAAAGCAATTAGCAAGAGAATTAGATGGCAAGAAACAGATGTGAGTTTTCTCATAAATGTGATTGAGTACCTTAAAATAATAAAAAAATTAATCTAACACAAAGAAATTTAAATCAACAACTACAAAAATTTCAAAATCATCTACTAACACCAGGATTCAATGTTCTACAGTGAATCCTCCAAAATCAAATTCAATCAAGGGAAAAGGAGTTTAAATCGTAATTTCAAATGAGATTCTCAAGGGTCATCCCAGGAATCTCTCAAGATATCCTAACAATGATTGAGTATCCTCTCTTACTAAGCCTATTCCTCAAATCCTATCGCAGGCTGTAGTGATACTCTAGTTCGAATATCACTACATAAACTCGACCTGCATGGGCCACCACTAAAAATGTGTCACGACCCGCACCCTGTATAGGGGCACGAGAAGTGGGTACGTCCAGCCTACACCGCAGTATCGGCGGTAGAATGCTATCCTAGGTCAATCATCTAATAATATAAAAGTACCTGTACAGTTTATACTCTCTGAATGGAGGTGACAAACAGAATACAATCTCAATCATATCTAGGTAGAAGAATGAAAGATAGATAGATAGACAGTAACTCAAGAGAACAGTAGAATAGATGAAATAAGTCCAAGTGTCTAGGATAACATAACATCAGAATGTCAACTCATAATACAATAAGTCTAAGAGTCTATATATCTCAACATCTCAAAATACAACTCAGATGTGAGGCAAAAAGATAATATGAAAAAGACTGTCTAGCTAAGCTAGCCTAGACTACTGGAGCAACATCCTCGGCTGCAGGTGGATCCTGCTGAGGGTCCACAACATAAGTATCATCTAGTCCTGCTCCATAATAGGTAGACACCAGGGCCTCATCCTCATCCTCTGTAATATTTTCAACAGGTCCAGTCAGGACAGGAACGAGCACAATACATTTCACGCAGTTCATATCAGGTTAGGAAATACGATACAGGCAATAGAGTAAGATATAGGAAATGCTGAAAGAAAATATACGCTGTAAAAGAGATAGCTTGTAAAGGAATATCTACTGTATATAGAGAACTGTAAGTGGCTAGTGATGTAGAGTACAAGATAAGCATGTGAATGGCTAAAATTTATACATGATTACACTACTGAGTTTGTACATGATTACACTACTTTGGAATTATTCACATGTCTACTTCTACTCCCCCGTTTCCCCAATCAATACACAAGGATCTAGACAAGTTACGTTATTATACATGATTACTTCACATGAGGCTCATAAATGAGTATACGTAAAGTTATACATGAGGGCTCTGTGAACATGAGAGTACATGATCACATGAGTATACATGCATGATGGAAGCACAGGAGTACATGATGAAAGTGAAACACACGTAACATGAAGTACCCGATGCTCCCGAGGGGGATAACATCTCATGTAAAGATCCATATAGTACCAATCCGTGTTACCAACGTGACAGCATCAAGTAAAGTAATCTAGAGCGAGAAGTAAAGCATGAACAAGTATAAAACGGTCAGAATGTACTTGCCTGATAACTGAATGTCTGAAGAGGATATACTGCCTGAGGAGAGGTGTATGGCTCCTAATCAGAACAATACAAGTCACAATGTATCCATAATGATAAAAAATAGAGTATACAATGCATACTACATGATTTTAGGTCAATCTGGTCAAAAGTCAACTCTTGGTCAACTTAATAGTCAAACTAGGTCACAGGAAGTCATACTAGGTCACAGGGAATCAAACTAAGTCAAATAAAGTCAAACAAGGTCAAACAAGTCAAGATTAGTCAAATCTAGGTTAAAGTCAACTCATGGTCAACATTCTAGCCAAACTAGTCAAATATTAGTCAACATGATCAATCTGGGTCAAGTATAGGTCAAACTTAGACCAACTAAGGTATTGGTCAAACAAAGACTAGTCAGTAAGGTAATTAGGTCAAACAAAGACTAGTCAATAAGGTAATTAGGTCAAACATAGTCAGACTAGTTAAACTAGTCATTTTTAGGTCAATTAGGTCATGGTTTGACCAATAGTTGACTTTAGTCAACCATGGTCAACAAAGGTCAACTAGTAGGTGTTTTGGGCCATTAGGTCGATTTGAGTTAGCCCCAAGCCATAGGCTAGTCACTTAGGTTCCATATAACCTATATTTAGAAGTCATATATATATATATACATATCTATATATATAGATATACCCATGTCTATTTACTACCTTTATATATATATATCAATATAGGCATAACTATATACAATACCAAAACCCACATATGTATATAATGACACTATATGTAATTCTAATACTATATATATATATATATATATATATATATATATATATATATATATATATATATATATATATATATATATATCAATATATGTGAATACACTATATATTATACCAAACCCACATATGTACATATATATAGATAGCTATCATATATACATATATATACATTTTCATATATATATATATATAAACCCATATATACCCTCAACTATAAATATCATATATAACCAATATATAAAATACTATATATATACTCACTATATATAACATATATATATATATATATATATATATATATATATATATATATATATATATATATATATATATATATATATATATATAGAGAGAGAGAGAGAGAGAGATGTGAACAAGGGAGAAAGGGATAGAGAGTGAAAGATAGAGAGAGAGAGCTGGACAGTGAGAGAAAGAGGCTCTGGATACTCACAGGAAAGGGGAGGGGGTTGTTCTCAGATTTCTTGAGAACAGGAAATCAGCCCCCAAATAATACACAAGAGTGCACACACATACCTACCTATATACATACATGTATACACACATGTATATACAAGTATACATCCTAAAATCCCACCTACACACTCACATACACATAAACTACCTATACATATACTGAAATACACATATACATGCATATATCATAATCAAAATAGATTTAAAATTCATTTGAAAAACTGGAAAATAATCCCAGAAATTGGGATACTGTGCATGTATCAGAAATTTGGAGAAAACCCGATTTCAAATCTTAAACCTAGCTAAGACTCAATACCAATGGTTGGTAATCGTGCCCCTAGGTGTACTCATGTCCCTCGTGTCCCTAAGTGTCCACCAAGACACGACACGACGTGTCAATCTCGTGAAAAACCCAATCGGGTAAATTTACAGTGTACTGGAATTGGCACTGTATCGTGCACGTGTTCACGTGTCTCGTGCTCACGACACAGGACACGTGAGGTGTCGTGCTCGTGTCCCTAGGTTCGCCTAGGGTCAGGCTAGGTGTCTAGCAACCTGAGTCGTGTCTACGTGTCTCACAGAGTCGACACGAGACCCGTATCAGTCGAGAAAACTCGACTGATACGCACGGTTTATACTGCGTCGTGTAGAGATGCACACGCCTCGTGGACACGACACGGGCCACGTGGGGCCTCGTGGTCATGTCCACGTGTAGCCCACATGTTGGGCTACACAATCGTGTCACCACGAGGTGTCCACGACTCGTGTCCGTGCGACACGAAGGCCGTGTCAGTGAGGAAAAATGTGTGCGTGCAGTACAGTGCACGACCAGTGCACGTGTCCTCGTGTCCTCGATAGGACACGAGAGTGTCTCAAACTCGAGAGGGGGCATGACAGAGGTTGCCCCCTCCTCTGTGTCAATTTTCCCGTGTCCTCGTGTCCTACAGTGTCCGTACTAGGTGTCGAGTAGCAGGGGAGGCTGCTCAGTCTCGTACGCGCGTGTCGAAGGGTCGTGTGCTCCACACATGGCACGTAGAGCCTCGTGCTCGTGTCAGTGGACAGGTGGGGTGGTTAGGTTCGTGTCTAGGTTTCTGTATCGTGTCCACGACTCGTGTGGACACGACAGGAAGTATCAAACAGTCGAGTTTTTCAGTGTCACAGTGTAGTTTTAACAGTGTGTTCGTGTCCTGTTTTGGATACAGACACAACTCGAAGTGTGCTCAGTCAACTAGGGTTGTGTCCTACATGTCAAGGGCTACCCAAAAATATAATTTGTTTTGGAAAAACACAAAAACCAATCCTTTGTGGCATTTCACCAAATATTTAATTAAACACACAGATACGTGTCCGATACGGACACCAACCCAATCCTAAATTTCACCAAACTTAGCCTACAGTTGGGGTATACCTATATGCATGCATTTATGAAAAAAAATCAGGGTATTAACTAGGTTTATGGGTATTTACCTATTTGAGTGAAAACTCAAGAAAACACCAAGTAGGGGGGGTGTCCTCTTCTCTTGGTGATGCCCAAAGCTCCACAAATCCTTGATAGCAGGCCCTAACTAGTATCCTCTAGTGTAGGGGAGTCCAATGCAAGAAACTAGAGGTGATTTGGATCAAAATTGATCAAGTTGTGGGTGTTTGAAGAAAATGGGATTTTTTTAGGTTTTAATTCATGCAAATTGATCATGAATGAATTTGAGGGAATTATATAGGAAGGGGGGTAGTGTTTGGCTGCCATGGGAGTAGGGGAGGGTCTCCTACCACCTTGCAAACTTAGCCCCTAAGTCTTTGACTAAGGGGTTAGAGATTTAGGTTCTAAAATATCTAAAAAGTGAAATATCTAGATATTTATCTAACTAGATATTTATACATAAAGCTAACATCCTCTACTTAGTCTTCTAGGTTAGTTGCTAACCTCTAGATTAGGCTAAACAAGGTTAGAAGCTAATATGACACTAATCAACTAATTAACTAATAATAAATCACATAAATCCAAATAATTCCAAATAATTCCTAAAAAATTACCAAAATACCATTTAGGCTAAAAAGCCCTAATTTGATGTTCTAAACCTATGGCTACGCTCACATGATCATGGTTAGTCTCTAGGTTATGAAATCTCTAGGGTTTACACTAGGGTTATAATAGTAAGTCACAAAGTCATAAGTCATGACTTAGAAAATGGTTTTAACTAACTAAAAATCACCAAAAATCATATCATGACTATAATACCATTAATAAATAATAAAAATAATAATTTTTCAAAAATACCCCAATTTCAGAAAACTGGGTGTTACAATACTTGTATGGATTTACATTCTTGTTCTAAATTACTGTACTTGATGCTGACACGATCTTTATCACGGATTGGTACTATATGGATCTTCTTCTGAGATGTTATCTCCTTGTATTCACTAAGTACATATTGTGATGTACGTTTCACTTACATGTTGTATTTATTGAATACCCTTATCATTGTACACTCATTGTGCATATTGTACTCTCAGTATCACATTGAGCCATTGTACAAGCCATTGTACAAGCCATTGTACAAGTCATTGTACAAGTCATTATATAAGGTAACGTAACTGAATTGGATCCTTGTGTATTGATTGGGGAGGGGGAGTAGAAATGGTTATGTGATCAATCGTATTGTATAAGAAATTGTATATGTCCATTGTACACCCACGTACAAAGGAGTCCCATTTTATTGTATAACCTAATCCGTTTACATAACCATATTGTGCTCTAAAATCACATGTTCCTTACAGTCTTACTTATCATACTTAGATATTTCCTGTTATCAAATCTCTACTGTTTTTCATATATCTTCTTCTTTCAGCGTTTTATGTACTTTACTCTATTGCATGCTTTATATTTCCTAACTCGTTATGAACTGCGTGAGATGTTTTGTGCTTACTCCCGTCCTGACTGGACCTGTTGAAAATATTACAGAGGATGAGGAGGAGGCCTGCGTAGACACCTACTATGGGGCAGCTGTAGATGCCATGTGTGACCCAGATTTCCAGCCTGATCCACTAGCTTAGAGACTGAGGCTCCCTAGTCTAGGTTTACTATTTCTGTCTTCTGAGATCTAGATTGTATATATTCTTTCATTTCAGTGTTAGAGTCTTGTATTGAGCTGGATGTTCTGATTTGTTATGTCAGTAGACACTTAGACTCTCTGGTTGTATTTATGTGGTTTTTTCTTCATTCCAGTATTTATCTATCTATCTTCCTATCTTTCATTCTGCTTTAGATGTGATTGAGACTGTATATTGCTATGTCACCTCCATTCGGAGTGTATATACTGTACAGGTACCTTTATATTGTTAGATGATTGACCTAGGATAGCGTTCTACCGCCGACACTGCGGCGTAGGCTTGGCGTTGTTACGTTCTCGTACCCTCACAGTGGGTGCGGGTCGTGACACGTTTTTAGTGGTGGCCCATGCAGGTCAAGTTTATATAGTGGTATTCGAATTAGAGTATCACTACAGCCTGCAATAGGATTAGGATATTTTTGGAGGTACTCAATCACATTAGAAAAAACTCTTAATCTGAATCTTGTTATCAAATTCTTGCTACTTTAATACTTTCTTTTAAAATAAACTGTCCTCCCTTGACTTATCGCTTCCTTCTCAGCAATTGATACCCTTGTTTGATCTATCTTCAGGATGGTGGAGACGCGATCACAGCGTGCCATTCATGGAGATACTGTAGAGGGGACTGCTACCTCTCAGCCAGTTCAGCAGGGTCGGGAGGCTACAGCTCCTGCCACCTCTGCTCATATTGGGACTTCAGCAGCAGCAGCTGAGGGTATGCCTTCACCAGTTCGGAGGCAGGACCCAGTCATTCCAGAGGTACCGTTCCAGCAGCCGCCACCTACAGAAAACGTGGACGCAGCCCAGATGTTCGTGTATTTCCAGCAGTTCATGGACCAACAGCGGTTCGACAGGACAGGGGCATAGAGTTGGTCATTTCGACAGTTGCAGCCCGACCAGTGGTGCAGCAGCCAAAGATACCGGGGGTCGAGCAGTTTCAGAAGATGAGCCCCAGAGACTTTCTGGGGACAGAGGGGATCCTATATGCCGATTAGTGGATCGAGCATATAGAGGAGATCTTCCGCTTGGCCAGGATTCCAGCAGATCTTCAGATCGAGGCCGCAGCTAGCCGGATGCGCGATCTTGCTCGCACCTGGTATCAGTCGGACCCCAGGGTGGGGGTATCCGGACAGACTTGGGAGGAGTTCAAGGGCTTCTTCAAGAAGAAATTCTTCCCAGATTCAGCGCTCAGAGCTTTAGAGTCGCAGTTTGAGAGCCTAGTTCAGGGGAGCCTGTCAGTGGAGGAGTACGCTGGGGAGTTCGGCCGCCTCAGCAGATTCGTGGAGGGTTTGAGCGAGGCGGCGAAGGCCCAGAGGTTCCGGAAGGGTCTGGTCAAGGAAGTCAAGTCCTTGACCAAGGGCAACAGGGATGCCACATTCGAGGAGATTCTGACGGGAGCTTTACTGGCTGAGGATGATCTTGAGCTTAGGCTCAAGAGAGGGCGAGACCCAGTTGGGGGCACCAGCAGCGGAGGACCGGCCAAGAGGCCGCACGTTCAGCTGCAGTATCAGCAGCCGATGCCAGGCATACAGTTTCAGCAGCAGTATCAGCAGTCGATGCCAGGCATACAGTTTCAGCAGCAGTACCAGCAGCCGAGGGCTCAGATACATCAGCTACAGCAGAGGCCTGTTCAGTATCAGGGTCAGGGACAGGTGCAGTATCAGCAGGACACCGTGTGCAACTTCTGTAAGAAGCCAGGCCATTGGTGGAACGATTGCAGGAAGAGACTGGGTATATATTTACTTTGCGGGTCAGCAGAGCATCAGTGTAGAGAGTGTCCCCAGAACCCGACACCATTGGCTCAGGTAGCACTAGGAGCTAGGGCTCCGACAGGACAGCAGAGGGGACCACCATTGCAGACTCAGCAGCAGAGATTTTTCCAGCATCAGCAGCAGGCCAGGGGAGACCAGCCAGGGCGAGCTTTCGCCATGTCAGCCGAGGATGCTCAGGCCGTTGGAGATCTAGTTGCAGGTTCCGTTCTTTGATTCAATCCTGCAATTCCTATATTGAAAAATTCAGTTCCATCTATTCCTATCTGTTTTTCATTATTGATAAGTTTGATCTGGTGTTTCCTTATGATTTAATTTTCTTCTGAGATAAGTCATATGGGCTAGGTCGCCTCGATTATGAGATTTTAGAATCCTCTAGGGTCATGCTAGCAGGCATAGTGAGGACATATAGTCGGACTATGGACGTATTTCTCGGGTGTGGGAATTTAAGGTTTTCGCTGCCAAGCGCGCGGCAATGCAAAAATTTTAAATACCATAGTTCTAGAGGTATGTACCATAGTTGAGGACTCTGTGATTATCGTAGCCTTGCTCACTGGCATGACAGAGATTCTGAGTATCATGATGATTGGATAGACGCATACGATTATCGATTTGTATGATTTTCTGTGGTTACCTTGTTTTAAAATTTTTTTGATGATTTCTTTTTAAGGTGGATAGACTTGTAGCTTCTAGTTGAGTGTAATTTTAAAGTTTATAAATTTAGTCATTTAAATTCATGCTTTGATTCTTGAGATTTTGATAATTTTAATTTTTAGCCATGACTTGTGATTTTGATGTTTTACTATGGTTTGGTTTTAATTTCGAGGACGAAATTCTTTTAAGTTGGATAGATTTGTCACCCCCACTTTCCAGAAACAGGAGTATTCTTGTCATTTTTTTTCATTTTTATTATTTTAAAATTATTTATTTATTTATTGTAATATTTTGGGGTTATTTGAGTCGGGTTCGAATTTCATCTCAATCCGACTTGAAACGGGGACCCGGGGTAGTGTTGACCCTAGAGGACCCACACACTAGTTAGCCATGGCCCACATGTCATTTATTTTAGTTAGTGACTAGGCTAAATTATTTGGATTAGGATTTATTTGATTAGTGTGTTAGAATGACCAAACTAGTCCCTGACTTAAACCCTTTTCCTAATACTAATAGAATAGGCTAGAGGAGGGTATTTTAGGCATTGCAAAAGTTCCCATAGCAGCCCATAGTGGCCGGCCATGACATATGGATAGGCTCCTCCATCATTTCATTATTTCCTTTTTCCACTCTCTCTCTTGTTCTTCCCCAAATTGATTTGAGAGCAAACCCTAATCAAATCATCCCCAAATCCTTCAATTTCTTCACCAAAACTTCATCCTTCCTTCTCCATTCTATCCAAGGAAGGAGCTCCTCAAGTTTGGAAGGATTTGGAGCTCGTTTGTGTCCATTTTGAATCTCTACGTGTCGGTGTCGCTCCGGGAAAGTTTTTCTTCGATTCGATCTACCGGGAGGTATAAATCCCTTCTCATTTTCATTTTCTCATGCATATAGGTCTATTTTGAACCCATAGGAATAACCCCCATGGTTTTGTGTCCATTTGAGTCCATTTCGTGTCCATTTGGGCACTTGTAGAGGTGTCCTATGTGTAGGGTTGTGTCCATGTAGGAAAACCCCTATTTGGACACATGGAGATTTATTAATATATTAATTTAGTGTTGTTCTAACCTTTATTCCAGATTTTCTAGGTGTTTAGGAATGAGTGTTACTATGTATCATATTGATAATATCTATAAATATATATATGGGGTGATATGTATATATATATATATATATATATATATATATATATATATATATATATATATATATATATATATAATATGGTTTATATATATGTGAATATATATTATGGTGTCCTTGTATGTGTTTAGGAGATTTGGGATTTCGGGAAAATAGAGGAGTAGAGTGGTGGTGAACTTGACTTGGTTTGGT
This sequence comes from Iris pallida, assembly GCA_029216955.1. Lineage (NCBI taxonomy): Eukaryota > Viridiplantae > Streptophyta > Magnoliopsida > Asparagales > Iridaceae > Iris > Iris pallida. The sequence continues at coordinate 33,114 of JANAVB010027994.1, forward strand.
GTGTAGGTATATGTTAGAATAGAAGGGGACTAGAGTGTATAGGAGTGGTGTTTGAGTGAATGATAGAGAGAGTGAGAGATTGAGAGATTTGAAGGGGGGACCAGCTGTGCTACACCACAGCTAGATGAGTATCAGTCCCCACACAGGGGACTGATCTCAGAAATCCTGAACAGTCCCCAAAGGGGGACTGTTATTAGCAGCAGGGCATTGGCATTATTGTACTGCTAAGAAGCAGTTTAGGAGGGGAGCAGGGGATCACCATGTCACCAGTTAAGCAGTCCAATTTCAGCCTTGGTAAGCTCTACAAATCACCACCATAGCAGCCACTTAGTTGGCCCTCTAGCAGTCCATGGTACAGCCAACATTTGGTCCACTCATTCACCCATTTAACAGTCCTTATAGACCCCACATCAGTCCTAATTCCTGTCCATTTACCTGTCCCAAACCACCCTTTGGTGCCCCACATGTTGCAGTCCATACACTGTCCTTATTTGCACATAAATCAGTCTCAACCTTGCCCCTACATACTCCCATTAACCTGCCCCCTTCACACTCCTGTACAGCAGTCCCAAATTGCAACCAAATCAGTCCCCACATAGGGGACTAAGGTGGAGGAACAGTCCCCACACAGGGGAATGTTATTAGTAGCAGCAGTAGCAGGGACAAACCAGTCCCCTTGGTCCTATCCTAACACCCCCACAACCCAGTACAAAGCAGCCCCTTAAACCCAAATGGTTAGCTTAAATCAGTCCCATACTTGCCCCCTAAACCTGCATATGTTTAGCCCCCTGTACCTGTCCATAAACACACCAAATATCAGTCCTAAACTAAGCCAAGTGACAGCCCTGTTTTACACCCAGGTATATGTCCACTGACACCCCATCTAAACAGTCATAACCTGTCCCATTGACACTCTAAATTCCAATCAATACCTCAAGCCATATGACAGCCATTGATGGCCACAAAAATCAGTCCAACACTTCCCTCAAACCAGTCCACATATGGACCACAGTAGCAGTCCCTATAGGGCTGCCACTTTGCCCATTTTCAGTCCTTATCTACCCATGTAACTGTCCTAAAACACCATCTATTGGTACCCCAAATGGCAGCCCATGTATAGCCCTTGTTCACCCAATGTTCAGTCCATATCAGTTAGTAACTTCCCCCATTTGACAGCCATGGCAGCCCTCCAAATCAGCTATGTGTTGTGTGTGTATATGAGTTATGGGTGTGAGTCTATAGGAGTTAGTTAGGAGCCTATAGGTGTAAGTATATATATGTATTTGTGTGAACCTATAGGAAGCCTATTAGAGTGTGATATTGTGAGAGTGTTGTGTGAGTGAGCTAGTTAGAGTGAATAAGTGAGGTATCATGAGTGTCATGTGAGATGGTGCAAGGGTAAAGGTAAGAAAAAAGGGTAAATGGCCAACATGTACCATAAGATGACTTAGATGACCTAGATACTAGGATTTCTTGGTAGGTAATATTAATATAGGATAGTATCTAACTACCCTAGGAAGCCTAGGCTAGTATTCCTAGGTTAGAGTAGTTTTGTACAAGGTATTGGTATTTACCTTGGTAAGGTAATATAGGCAATGTCTAGAAATAGGGTATTTGAGTTTGGAGTCTAAGATAGAATTAGAACTTGGTTCCCTTGGTTGGTAATGATTAAATATAGCGCTCATAGACTAGTTTTGACGTCGGTTGACCATTTTGACCAAAAGTCAACAAAAGTCAACCGAGAGTCAAACTTAGCCTTTAAGCGACCGGATTTGACCAAAACCAAACCAGAGTTGACCAGTTGACTGAAAGTCAACAGTTGGTCAACATGTGACTTGTTTGACCCAGTGTTGACTCAGAGTTGACCAGAGTTGACTTTTTGACCAGAAGTCAACTGTAAGTCAACCTTTGACCCCGATTGACCTAGATCGACTTGGATTGATTTCCTATGACCTTGTTTGACCTTGATTGTCCTAGTATGACTCAGTATGACCTAGTATGACCTAGTTTAGCTTGGTGTGACTTAGATTGACTTAGATTTGACCTAGATTGACCTAGATTCATTTAGAATGCATTGTAATGCATCTTATTATCATTTTTGGACTCATAGTGACTTGTACTGTTCTATAGGAGACAGACACCACTCTTCGGACAGTATATTCTCTTCAGACACTCAGGTTATCAGGCGAGTAAATTCTCTGACCGTTTTATACTTGTATGGATTTACTTTCTTGCTCTAGATTACTGTACTTGATACTGACACGATCTTTATCACGGATTGGTACTATATGGATCTTCTTCTGAGATGTTATCTCCTTATATTCACTAAGTACATATTGTGATGTGCGTTTCACTTACATGTTGTATTTATTGAATACCCTTATTATTGTACACTCATTGTGCATATTGTACTCTCAGTATCACATTGAGCCATTGTACAAGCCATTGTACAAGCCATTGTACAAGTCATTGTACAAGTCATTGTATAAGGTAACGTAACTGAATTGGATCCTTGTGTATTGATTGGGGAGGGGGAGTAGAAATGGTTATGTGATCAATCGTATTGTATAAGAAATTGTATATGTCCATTGTACATCCACGTACAAAGGAGTCCCATTTTATTGTATAACCTAACCCGTTTACATAACCATATTGTGCTCTAAAATCACATGTTCCTTACAGTCTTACTTATCATACTTAGATATTTCATGTTATCAAATCTCTACTGTTTTTCATATATCTTCTTCTTTCAGCATTTCATGTACTTTACTCTATTGCATGCTTTATATTTCCTAACTCGTTATGAACTGCGTGAGATATTTTGTGCTCGCTCCCGTCCTGACTGGACCTGTTGAAAATATTACAGATGATGAGAAGAAGGCTTGCGTAGACACCTACTATGGGGTAGCTGTAGATGCCATGTGTGACCCAGATTTCCAGCCTGATCCACTAGCTTAGAGACTGAGGCTCCCTAGTCTAGGTTTACTATTTCTGTCTTCTGAGATCTAGATTGTATATATTCTTTCATTTCAGTGTTAGAGTCTTGTATTGAGCTGGATGTTCTGATTTGTTATGTCAGTAGACACTTAGACTCTCTGGTTGTATTTATGTGGTTTTTTCTTCATTCCAGTATTTATCTATCTTCCTATCTTTCATTCTGCTTTAGATGTGATTGAGACTGTATATTGCTATGTCACCTCCATTCGGAGTGTATATACTGTACAGGTACCTTTATATTGTTAGATGATTGACCTAGGACAGCGTTCTACCGCCGACACTGCGGTGTAGGCTGGGCGTTGTTACGTTCTCGTACCCTCACAGTGGGTGCGGGTCATGACAAATCTCAAGAAGAAAATCAAGTCTTAGTTGCACCAAGATAATGTGGAGTTCGCGACGAGATAGAGCTTGTGGTAACTCGAGCATACTGAGACGCTCAAATAGTACATTGCGAAGTTCACATATTTTATAATCGCGATATCTATCATGGACAAGGAGGATCAATTGTTCTTCTTCTTCGCCGGACTTCAACTGTAGGTGACTCAAAAATTGCAGCAATAAATAGTATAAATCTTAAACACTTTCGTGAGAGCAACTGAGAGGCTCATCAAGTACAGGTGGAATAACAATAATTTTGAGGGCAAGCTGTAGACCCCTCTATTTATATATGTTTCCTTAATTACTTAGAATTATTTATAGATAATTAAACGTTAGTAATAAAAATTTGTATATATAAATATATAAATAAATATACAAATATCATAGTGTGTATATATAAACATGTGTGTGTACAGGTATTTATTTTAAAAACCCATAAACATTATTTCCTAAACCCAATAACCCATAATTCCTAAAAGCCCATTACCTTAATCCCTTAATACACTAAGGGCCCATTTGGTTTGCAGGATTGGACAAACGTAATGTAATTGGCATTACGTTGTCAATCTAACTCGGGTGTTTGGTTGGACAAAAAAAATTAGATGTAATGTAATCGCGATTACAAGTTTGATTATATTACATCAGTTTCTTCTAAACTCAATTACATCATAAAATCTATGTAATCGCAATTACATTACAACTTAAGCGAAAGGTTGGTATGCTATAATTTGGTCATTTTTTGTTCGTTTTTGGTCATTTTTTGTTGTTTTTGTTTGTTTTTTGGTCATTTTTGTTCGGTTTTGGTCGTTTTTGTTCTTTTTGTCATTTTTGTTCGTTTTTGGTCATTTTATGTTGTTTTTGTTTGTTTTTTGTCGTTTTTGGTCGTTTTTGTTCGTTTTGGTTTTTTTTGTCGTTTTTGTTCGTTTTTTGCTATTTTTGTTCGTTTTTGGTTGTTTTGTTTGTTTTCTTGTTCGTTTTTTGTCCTTTTTTTTGTTGTTTTGGTCCGTTTTTTGTCGTTTTTGTTCGTTTATTGTCATTTTTGTTCGTTTTTTGTTGTTTTTGTTTGTTTTTTTTGTCGTTTTTATTGTTTTTGTCCGTTTTTTTGTCGTTTTTGTTCGTTTTTTGTCATTTTTGTTCGTTTTTCGGTGTTATTGTTTATTTTTTGTCGTTTTTGTCATTTTTTTTGTTGTTTTTGGTCCTTTTTTGTTCGTTTTTTGTCGTTTTTTGTAATTTTGTTCGTTTTTTTCATTTTTGTTTGGTTTTTTGTCGTTTTTGTCCTTTTTTTTGTTCGTTTTTTGTCGTTTTTGTTCGTTTTTTGTCATTTTTGTTCGTTTTGGTTGTTTTGTTTATTTTTTTGTCGTTTTTGTCCTTTTTTTATTGTTTTTGTCCGTTTTTTTGTCATTTTTGTTCGTTTTTTTTTGCCATTTTTGTTCGTTTTTTCGTTGTTTTTGTTTGTTTTTTTGTCGTTTTTGTCCTTTTTTGTTGTTTTTGTTTGTTTTTGTTCGTTTTTCTTTTTTATCACTTTTTCATTTTTGGTTTTTTTTTCTTTCTGTTTTGTTCGTTTGTCATTTTTGGTATTTTTATTTTTTGTCTTTTTTTTTTCGTTTTTGGTCTTTTTTTAGCAGAAAACAAACCATTTTCCCCCTTTTTTATTATTTATTTTTAATTTTTTTCTTTTTTCTTTTTAAATTTTTGAAATTTTGTATTGATCAACTTTTTAAATTTTATGTTGTATTTAAAAAAAATATTAAATTAAAAATTCAATTACATTACATGGTAAACCAAACACATGAATGCAATTAACATTACATTACATGGTTTGATTACATGTTTCAACCAAACATAGTAATGTAATTGTAATTCCATTACATTACAAACTCAATTACATTACAAAACCAATTCCATTACGATTACGATTACATTACAATGAACCAAACGCAACCTAAATGCCTAAAGCTAAATCCATGGATTACACTAATACCATATCTTGCTAATTCCCACTCTTCAACCTGGCAGGCCCTAACTCGTTTACCCATAACCCATCAAACACTCAAACCCATAACCTATTTACTAACATTCTCACAGTAACTAACATCCTACTAAACCCATTCAACTCCTAAGTTCTTTCTCCTTCCCGTGTAGAAAGACGTGATTATCGATGGAAACCCCCATTTCCCCCGCGTCTCACGTCCTGGGCTGGAGAACCGCATAAGCCCCCCACCCCCGGGCTGCAAATGAGCCAAGCCGTTCGCAAGCTGCTCGAAGCTCGGTTCGATAAAAGCACATATGAGCTTGGTTCGTTTAGTAAACAAGTTGAGCTCAACTTCATTTTCGAGCTCATTTAATAAATCAACCAAGCTCAAGCGTAGAAGTACTCGGCTCGTTTGAGCTCGCTCATTTATGAGCTTGCGAGCTAGCTCGTTTAAGAGATCGTTTAGAAGCTCGTTTAAGAGATCGTTTAGAATATATATATATATATATATATATATATATATATATATATATATATATATATATATATATATATATGTGTGTGTGTGTGTGTGTGTGTGTGTGTGTGTGTGTGCGCATTTTTTATGTCCTTAATAATTGATATTAAAAAACTTCTTTAATTAGCTTTTTATAAATAAATTGTTACTATTACATGTACTTGAATTCGAACCTAACTAGCTTGAAATCGAGCTCGTTAAACTTAAAATCAAGCATAATGAGCTTGAAATCATGCTTATCGAGCTTGATTTTGAGTTTATTGAGCTTGTTTATCAAGCCTGAATCAAGCTTGCTTATCAAGCCAAGCTCGAGCTCAAACTAAGCCAAGCTCAAGCTTAATATAAACAAGCTCGAGCCAAGCTCAAGCTCTAAAAAAAAAAAAAAACTTATCAAGCTTGAGCTCGAGCTCGATTAATTCTAGTCAAGCCATGCTTAAGCTTACAAAAGCTTGGCTCGTTTGCAGCCCTACCCCCGCCTGTGTGAATTTCCCCACAATCTCCCAACTCCTCTCCATCTCACTTAATCCTCCTCCTCCATCTCCCTCATCTCTTCTATTCTCTCCCACACCTGTGTTCGAGCAGCGGCGCCACATCGCCGAGCAATGATAGCGCACACGAGCTACACGTTGGAGCTCCCGGGGCCACCGTAGCACTACGATGCATCCTCGATGCTCCAATCTCGTTTAAGAAGCTGTTGAATCTAGAAACCTGTCGTGACGAGTGAAAACATCCACAAATTTTATCTAGTCAATTTTTTATCTAATTGTTCCATTTGAATCTTAGCAAATTACTCTTTGTCTATGTCATATTTGTTATTCCCGATATGTAATTTTCAATAGAAAACTGAAAAATAAAACGATTGTAAAAACAACATTTCATAGCAACTCTTCAAAGAAGGTGCACTACAGGGATCCTTGAAGGATTCTGGGTAACGAAGATCTAAAAAGATTTTGTTACCGTAGCAAACGAATGTAATGCTTCTAAAAAGAAGGTACAAATCAAATTGCTAGCAGTAGCAGCGACGAAAGCCCACAAGGAGTTTCTTATTAGATCATAGAAGAAGAGAAGGAAAGAAGAAAGAGAAAGACAGCTTTGCTGGGGTGATCAGATCACCGTTGCTCAAAGCAAGATTCGCCTATATACGATCCGCTTCCAGGAACCAGCAAGTTCTTGGAAAACATCTGGAAAGCTCGTTAGTTAATTTTTTGAGACTTGAACGGGCTTCCTGAATTTTACGGACTCCCTTAACTTTCTACTTTGGTGCACATAGAAATGAGGACAGGGGGCTCTATTTATAAAGTGAAGTGAGACTTCACCATCTCTCCTATCCGATGTGGGACTAAAATACCAATACTCTAAAATAGAGTTTGATGTTTTACATCATCCCACAATCAACATAGTCGAGTGCTAGCCCACGCCTACCCCCCGAATATACGACCGTGCATGCACGAGGCATCCTGGAGTCCGAGTCCGATCAACAAAATTCAACTTACATCATTGTTAGAATTAATCATTTTTCCTTCTAGGAAAATACTCCCACATGGCACACACTTGTGCCCCATTACACCTCATGTGCACACCTCAACATAAGCAATGTATTATATTGAGATACTTATCATTTGGTGTAGTCGATGTGGGACTATCTTTCCTAGTCTAAAGGCAAAAACACCAACAATCCCCCTCATATCTCAATATATGGGTTGAGCGTTCCCCACAGTGACTGTCCATCATGCATTAGGAGATATGTCGCTACGACTTGAATCTTTCCGCATAGGTTAAATAACAGCATGATACAAGAATGGACTAAGCCTTGAATTCTGTACTATAACTGCAATTCTTTCTACTCACATAATGACATCAATATGCTTCTGGCTGCACAGTAAAGGCCTTGTGCCAGCCTGGTTTCGGTGTATGTATGTTGGATTTCTACAAAGTTTTCCTCAAGAGACGGCCTACATCTCTATCCAAACACTCTAGGTGAGTTCTTTTAAAGAGTCTTGGCATGAAGCCTTTCGCTTCCTTGCGGTGCTACGCCGCTATGACATGGCCCAAAGCCGAGACACTGCCTCATGTGGTGTCATACCACCTGTAGCATGAGGCCCAGCCTCTTTGTAGTGTCAAACTACCCAGCATGAAGCCTTTCGCTTCCTTACGGTGTTACGCCGCCGTGACATGGCTTGCAAAGCCGAGGCACTGCCTCATGTGGTGTCACACCACTGTAACATGAGGCTCATCCTCTTTGTAGTGTTGTATACCACTCTTCATTCTACAGCATTAGGCCTACTTGTCTATGTGCGGTGCTACGCCGTTGTGACTTCGTCCGAAGCCTAGGCTTTACCCTCACTAGGTATCTCATGTGGTGTCACCCCACTGTAGCATGGAGTATTACCCTCCTTTGTAGTAATGTGCTACCCGTGCTTCCTGTAAAGCACGTCAGACATCCCAAATATCCGAGAACTCATTAAGGCTTTCAAGCCATCCTCACAGGACTTTGTTCTCTACAGTGAACAAACAGTAGACAACAGTGGTTCTGGGTTCACAACCCCGCAAGGTCCCAAAGGATTGCCTACTCACAATAGTTCTGGGTCTGAAACTCCGCAATATCCCAAGGAATTGCCATTAACAGTGGTTCTGGGTACGTGACCGCGCAATATCCCAAGGAATGCCCACTAACAGTGGTTCTAGGTCCGTAATCTTGCAATATACCAAAGGATTACCCACTGCACCTGATATTCTTCTAGTCAATGGTCATCCCTTGAACCAAAAGTTTGATGCCTAGTAGATTTCTCTTTGAACTAATAGCATAAAACTTTATGGTAGGATTACAAAGACACAATATCAGAACGTCTTCAAGCCTATTTTTCTTGCTAAGTCATCGACCAGCTGACGCTTGAGACCTTTGGTGATCGGATCCGCCAGATTCTCCTGGCTCCGAACATTCTCTATGACAATAACTCCTTCTTTAATAAGATCATTGACCGACTTATGCCTTAATCGCACAGTCCTCTTCTTATCATTGAAGAGGTCATTTGATGCCACCGTTGCAGTCGCCTGGTTGTCGCAGTAAATTGGCAATGTCGAATTTTGCGTACCAACCATAGGAAGATCATACATGAGCTCCCGAAGCCATTCTTCTTCATCTGCTGCAGCTGCTAGTGCATAAAACTTAGATTCCATAGACGAGTGTGAGAGCATAGACTGCTTCTTCGACTTCCACGATATAGCAGCTCCACCAATTTAGAATATGTATCCTCCTGTGGACCTTTCACTCTCTACTTCTGAACACCAGCTTGCATCACTGAAGCCTTCTACTACTGTTGGATCTTCACAGTAGTGCATATTTTTGAGTCCTTTTGAGGTATCTCATAACCCTCTTCACAGCTTTTCAGTGCTCCACACCTGATTGCTCGTAAACAGACTCAGCATCCTCACGGCAAAAGCTATGTCAGGCCTTGTGGCAGCAGTCGCATACATCAAACTCCTGATGACGCGTGAATACTCCAACTGTCTGATGCTTTTCCTTGGATTTGGCTTCAGCTTCTTGTCACACATATACGACGTATCTATTCCTGGAAGATCCTGATACCCATAGCATGTGAGCCACTACCAAAATAGCTCATATTAGCGACAGAATTAGCGACTCCATAACTATACGTCGCTAAAGTTAAAATATTAGCGACGTACCCCGACGCTTAGCGACCATAACTTAATTTTGGAAAAAATTCGACGTTAAACGTCATTGTTCGTCGCTAATATGGCGACGATTGGCGACGTGATTTAAAAAACATCGCCGGCTGCTTCTTTTAGTGACGTTTAGCGACAAAAAATAGTTACGTCGCTAATATTTTTACTTAGGTCAGATAGAAATTTCATTTCTCCCTATTTCATAAATTCTCTCTTGCTCTCTCTCTCTCCCTCTCTCGACGACCGACCCCCACTGTCGACGACCGACCCCCCTCTCTCTCTCAATCGACGACGACCGTCTTCCCTCCTCTCCTCCGTCGTCGACGACCCCCCATTGACGACCGGCCCCCTCTCTCTCACTCTCTCAGTCGACGACCGACCCCCTCTCTCTCTTAGTCGACGACGACCGACCCCCACTGACGACCGACCCCCCCTCCCTCCCGCCAACGATCCCCTCTTCCCTCTCAGGTGAACCCTAAACCCTAAATTCCCAAATTTTGGACACTAACACTGCTCTGACACGACACTGACACAGACACTGTTGCTGACACGATGACACGCTGACACGATGACACATTCACTTTATTTTATATATTTATACGATGATGGGTACGTGAGAGAGAGAGAGGGTTTGTTGTGTAATTCAGTATTTTATATATCTATTTGAGCTTGGAAAAGAAAAGTGATTCATTTTCTATGTTTTGGAGCCAAAGGAAAGTAGTTGGAAGGGAAAATGATTCCCAGGGAGTAGAAAAATAGGGGGGAAAGTGGTTCCTCCCATCTATCAAAGGGATCACTTTCCCTCCCACTTTTTCGCATTTATTACAAATTTTGTAGAGTTGTTAGTATAAGCGACTACTCATTGGTTGATTAATTTCCAAAATTTTATAGATCATGGTTTAAAGTATCAGCCGATACTCCGATCCGAAACCGTCGATACTACCGATATCGCCGATACCAATACTCATAGGAATAGTCTGATCGATACAGATTCCGATACCGATACTGTGAACCTTGATATAGATAGGTTTATGTGTGTAGAGGAGTATGGCTACTAGTGTACTATTGAGCATAATCCACGGTAGTAATGATGTGTATATATATGCATATATACACCCTTAGTGTTGTGCTAGTATATATATAAGTGTGAGTGTGTGTATTTATTGCAGTGCCCACTCTTAAGCATCAACTGAACTATAGTTCAGTTCAGTCTATGTTTGGGTTGTCTACAAATAGATAAGGGCCTTGGATTAGATAAAGGGAAAAACACGAGTCAAATTGATGTTAAGACAATTTCATAAAGGAAAAAATACGAGTCAAATTGATGGACATTCCATAAAGGAAAAAATACGAGTCAAATTGATGTTAAGACAATTTTCAACTTGACCCTAGCGATATCGAAACGAATCTAGTGTGTCTGAATGACCCTGGATTAGATAAAGGAAAAAACTGCATTTTATTTTATTTTTAATTTTCTAGCAAATTAGCGACGATTTGTGACGTTTGGCGACGGATTTGCGACGCGGAAGTACGTCGCAAAGATGTATCTACACGTTGCTATCTACGACGGCCCGTCGCTAAACATCGCTCAACGTGCTGACGTGGCAAACCTTGCTATGTCACTACATGCGACGAATAGACATCGCTAAATACGTCGCTACATTGACGACGTACTACTAAATGTCGTCGAACGTCGCTAAGTTTGCGATGTTTTAGCGTCGTAGACAATTCGTCGCAACAGCGACGATAGGCGACGAAAGTTTGTTCTGCGACTAGCTTTTTGGCGACCTCCTATTTTCGTCGCTAACTACGTCGCTAAATATATTTAGCGACGTATTTTTACTGATTAGCGACGTCTTTGGACGTCGCTAATGTGGCAGATTTTAGTAGTGAGCATCTTTTCAATGTAATGAGACTGTCACTACCACATTTCTAGTTTGAGAGTAAATTTATCATTTTTGGGATAATTTTAATTTATTAAGATTTATTTGAATTTTTGGAAATTTTTAGGAATTATTTTGAAATTGTTTGGACTAGGTTGACTTTGACTAGTCTTGACCCTTGTAGACTAACCTAGAAGCTAACCCTAGTTAGTATGGACTTGGTTAGGTTATGTGACTCTAGTCTAACCTAGCATGACTTAAGTTAGTGGTAATTAGTTCATTAGAAATTGAGTGAGGAGATTAGGAATTTAATTGGTTTGAGAAATGACTTATGAATGACTTGTGGTTTCATAAGTCATTTTGTGACTTAACCTAATAGGACTAGCCAACCTAGTGCAAACCTAGCCTAGCCTATCATGACCGGCCACCATTAGCTAAACCTAGGGATTCCCCCACTATAAAATTTCTCCTAAAATCTAGGGTTGCCTCTTTCTTAGGAAAAGCTCAAAGTTCAAGAAGGTTAGTTTCTATTGTATTTTAATCCCTAGAACTTCTTTCCTCTTCCTTTTTCTTTCCAATTTATTCCATTAGGTCCTAATATGCCTATTCTTGCTGTTGCTAAGGTTCCATCTCAGTTTGATGTGATTTGAGTGGATTGAGACATCAAGACAAGAGCTATTGATTGGGAATTTTTCTTGAAAGTTCAAGAATAGGTAACTTCTTCATTTCTCCATAAAATTTTGTTTTGTCTTCATGATTAGGAAGCCCTAGGAGTCCCCTAAGTGTCTGTATAGGTTTCGTGTCAGGTATCATGGGTTTCGTGTCCGTTCTGGACACGTATCAGAGACTGGGTAGAGTGTTTGACGAAATACCTCAAAGGGCATTTCGATTGCTTTTGTGCTATGTTTTTAAATAAAAAATTAAGTTTTAATCTTGCTTACTGATTCCTGTTCTTATGTAGTAGTATTAGTGTCGATTTGTGTCGGATTCGTGGCTTGGACACGCGTCGCACACCCGCGCGCGCACGCTACAGGGATCCCATGCTACTCGGGGCCTGTAGCGGACACGACACTGGATGTTTGCACACGAGATTTTGGGGGAGTCTCGGGGCACCCACTGACACGCCATGTGTCAAATTTCGTGGGCCCATGTGGCGTGTCGAAGGATTTATTGACAGTGCACTGGTCGCCACTGTCAGTCCCAGGCCGAGTTTCTTGACACTGATACGGCCCTATTACTATGAACACGACACCCTAGGACTCAGTACAGGTGCTTGGACACTTAGCTGGACACTAGGTGTACCTACTGACACGAGCACGAGACACAGTAGTGTCCTGTGTCGTGCACACGACACGAGTGCACGTGTGCACGAGGCAGTGCACTGGAAAGTGCACTGTTGTGTCTGATTTTGAGTTTCCTTTGTATTGGACACATCGTGTCCACTTGGGTGGATACCATTATATTGTAGGACACATAGATATTGTATATTTTGATTACCAACCCTCTAAACTTCATTTTATTGTGTTTTCAATGGTTGTTTATCTAATTACCCAAATTCTGAAACTGTACACTGATTTTTGATTTTCCAGATTTTTGATTCTGAACTTTGCCATCAATTTAAACCCTTTAGTACTGTTGGCATGAAGGTTTAAGCCCCTGAGTCTATTCCCCTATATGTCATCTGCCTGTTTGTCAAATTTGGTCTAAGTTGGTGGGTTTTTGATTTCGAAATAGGTTTAAAATGAAAACTGGAACTATATTCAGTTTTCCCTATATTTTGCATGAGTTTAATTTCAGTTCTCAGTTTTGGCAACTGTTTTAGTCTTCTAAATCACTGTTTATTTCATGTTTTACAATCTATTATAGTTTACCTATATGCAATTTAGTTATATGTCGATTTTGAGTGGATTTGGTGGGAGTTTGAGTTCAAGCATAACTTGGAATCCCTAGGCTCAAAAACCTGAGATTTCATTAGTGTTCTAATGTTTATTATAGAGTTTGTGTTCCCTCCATAATCTGAGAATTGTGTGAAGACTGCAGCTGTTTCTTTCAGTTTGCTTTTTCTGGTTTCTTCACTGAACTTTCCCAAATGAGTACACTGTTTTCTCACAAGCACATACGCACACACATTTCTCTCAAGTTTTCACTCACTCTCTCTTTCATATACACGCAGTCACCTACACAACACACCATGTATCACACGCTCTATCCCCACACTATTTTCTGAAATTTACTTCACTGTTCAACACACACACATGTTCCTCTTTTACACATCACTCCCACATTGCCTCCCTCACATACATACACACTTGCCTGCCCAATTACACACCCACACACACAGTCTTTGTCTCTCTCTCTCTCTATATATATATGTATATTTCCTAGTCTTCTAAATATAGGTTATGTATAGTATGTATACATATGTATGTAATGTATATGTAAATATATGTAATGTGTTGTATTATGCCTAAATATCTAATGTATGCCCTATATACAATATGTGTATATATATATATATATATATATATATATATATATATATATATGTTAAGTTGAATGTAAATAGCTTGTGTTGGTCTTGTGGTATGTAAATACTTACTATAGGCTAGCATGGTTGGGTATAAGTCTTGATAGACTATTATAGGCTTGTTAGGGTTTAGCAAGATTGCTAAACCTAGTTTAGGCTAACCTAGTCTTGTTAGGCCTAGTTTGACCATAGTTGACCTAGTTTGACTTCTAGGGTTGACCAGAGTTGACCAAGAGTTGACTTTGGCCTAGATTGACCTAGAATCATGTAGAATGCATAGTAGGACTTCATTTTACCATTTTGGACTTGTTGTGACTTGTGCTGTTCTGATTAGGAGCCAGACACCACTCCTCGGACAGTACTTTCATAGTGGACACTCAGATACCAGGCGAGTACATTCTCTGATCATTTCATATCCTGCTTAGAATTATTTCCTGCAGTAGATTACTTTACTTGTACTGTCACGTTTGTCACACAGATTGGTACTATACGGATCCCTTCTTGAGATGTTATCCTTAGGGAGCATCGGGTACTACATGTTCTGTGCGTTTCACTTACGTGTCGTATCACTATGCTTCACAGGTTCTTCGATCACTTGTGACATATACTCTTCTGATCACAGAGTCTCCTAGAATCTCTTATCCCATTTACTGGGTATCCTAGAATCTCCTAGAATCCCTATTTTTTGGACTTCCATGTACCACCCTTCGGGGGCTTTGCGTGGAATCATAACATAACTTGGTTGGATCCTTGTGTATTGATTGGGGGTACGGGGGAGTAGAAGTAGACATGTGAATAATACCCAAGTAGTATCTTATCAGAATCTCTTCCATAGTGTCTTATCAGAATCTACTATGCCATTTACATGTCTATATTGTACTCTGACTCACTAGCCACATGTTAGTTCTCTATTTATAGTAGATATTTCTATTACAGCTTTCTCTCTCTGTTTACATACTGCACTTCTTTCAGTACTTGTATCTTACTTTACTGCATGATTATATCTTCTAACCTGCTATGAACTGTTGAGATGTACTGTACTCGCTCCTGTCCTGACTGGACCTGTTAAAAATATTACAGAGGACGAGGAGGAGGCTTGCCTGGATACCTACTACGGGGCAGCCTTAGATGACACCTGCGAGCTGGACCCTCAGGAGGACCCAGCTCTAGCTGAGGATATCACCCCGATTGCCTAGACTAGATTAGTTAGGCTTATCTTACTTTATGCAGTCTTGAGACATGTTTTAGCTAGGCTTTTTTTGGAGTTCAGAGTTGTATATATTCTTTCATTCTGTATCTGAGACCATGTGCTTCTGGATATTGCTGGGATTATCTTAGACTACTTTTCATCTATTTATTTTCTTGAGTTCTATTTCATATCGTGCTATCTCTTCCTTAGTTGTGATTGAGTTTTACTGCTATGTCACCCCCATTCGGGGAGTATGAACTGTTTAGATATATATTGTTAGATGTATGTTGACCTAGGACAGCGTTCTACCATCGACACTGCGACGTAGGCTGGACGTACCCACATCTCGTGCCCTTACTCTAGGGTGCGGGTCGTGACACATTTTTAGTGGTGGCCCATGCAGGTCTAGACTAGAAGTGTAGTGGTATTCGAATTAGAGTATCACTACAGCCTGCAGTAGGATATAGGATATTAATTTTAAGGTACTCAATCACTTTAGGAAAAATTCTTTTATTGCCATCTAAATCCTTATTGTCAGCTGATCCTTTGAATTTTTTACTGTCCGCCTTTGTTATTTCGCTTCTTTCTCAGAAATTGATACTCTTGTTTGTCTATCTTCAGGATGGTAGAGACTCGATCACAGCGTGCCATTCATGAGGATGCTATAGAGGAGACTGCTACCTCTCGGCCAGTACAGCGAGGCCAGGGGACTGCAGCTCCTGCCACCTCCGCTCGTATTGAGACCTCGGCAGCCGCAGCAGGGGGTATGCATCCACCGACTCGGAGGTGGGACCCGGTCATTCCAGAGGATCCCTTCCAGCAGCCACCGCCTACAGGATACGTGGACGCAGCTCAGATGTTCGCATACTTCCAGCAGTTCATGGACCGACAGCAGGCTCGACGGGACAGGGGTATGGAGCTGGCCCTTACGACGGTCGCAGCTCGACCGGTAGTTCAGCAGCCGAGGACACCGGGGATCGAGCAGTTTCAGAAGATGAGCCCCAGAGACTTTCTGGGGACAGAGGGGATCCTATATGCCGATGAGTGGATCGAGCATATAGAGGAGATCTTCCGCTTGGCCAGGATTCCAGCAGATCTTCAGATCGAGGCCGCAGCTAGCCGGATGCGAGATCTTGCTCGCACCTGGTATCAGTCAGACCCCAGGGTGGAGGTAGCTGGGCAGACTTGGGAGCAGTTCAAGGGCTTCTTCAAGAAGAAGTTCTTCCCAGATTCAGCACTCAGAGCCTTGGAGTCGCAGTTCGAGAGCCTGGTCCAGGGGAGTCTCTCAGTGGAGGAGTACAACGGGAAGTTCGACCGCCTCGGCAGGTTTGTAGAGGGCTTGAGCGAGATGGCGAAGGCCCAGAGGTTCCGGAAGGGTCTAGTCAAGGAGGTCAAGTCCTTGACCAAGGGCAACCGGGATGCCACGTTCGAGGAGATCTTGACGGGAGCCTTGTTGGCAGAGGATGATCTTGAGCTTAGGCTCAAGAGGGGGAGAGACCCAGTTGGGGGCAGCAGCAGCAGCGGGGGCCAGGCCAAGAGGCCCCACTTTCAGCACCAGCAGCTGAGGCAGTTTCAGCCGCAGCCGATTCAGCAGAGGCCAATTCATCAGTAGCAGCAGCCGAGGCAGCACTAGCAGGGCCAGAGGCAGGATATCACTTGTGCCTACTGCAAGAAGCCTGGGCACGTCTTCAATGAGTGCCGGAAGAGGCTGGGCCAGTATCTGGTGTGTGGTTCAGCAGACTACCAGATGAGGGAGTACCGCATAGCACGAGCATGCCCGGGAGGAGGAGTCAGAGCTCCAGCAGGCCAGCAGAGGGGACCAGCCCTGCCGACACAGCAGCAGAGGTTCGTCCAGCACTAGCAGCAGGCCAGGGGAGGCTAGCAGGACGAGCTTTCGCCATAGCAGCTGGAGATGCAGAGGTGATAGGAGAGCTGATTGCAGGTTCGATTCTACTTGACTCCAGTCCAGCCTTTGCATTATTTGATTCCGGTGCTTCGCATAGCTTCATATCAGTATCTTTTGCGATTAGACATGGTATCATAGCTGAATCGTTTCCTAGGACTTACAAGATCACGACCGGGGGTGGCATTATCCTCGTGAGTGATGTTTGTAAGGGTCGGAGAGTAGTTTTGGGAGGCCGTGAGTTGTAGGTGAGCCTGCTCGTAATGCCATTGCCGAACTACGATATAGTACTAGGCATGGATTGGTTGAGCAGGCACCACGCCAGCATTAATTGCAGAGGATATAGAGTTCTCTTCAGAGCACCGGGGGAGCCAGAGTTCGAGTATTCCAGACGTCAGGCAGAGCAGAGAAGCGGAGTCTTCTGTGGAGTCTCGGTCGAGGAGCAGACGATTCCACACCCCTTGATAGCAGAGTATATGGATGTTTTCCCAGAGGAGTTGCCGGGACTGCCGCCAGACAGGGACATAGAGTTCTCGATAGACTTGGTTCCAGGAGAGGAACCCATCTCTCAGCATGTCTATCGGGTGAACAACAGCGAGCTGGTGGAGCTGAAGAAGCAGGTGGATGAGCTACAGGACAAGGGCTTCATCCGCTCGAGTTCGTCGCCATGGGGTGCACCAGTGTTGTTCGTGCCGAAGAAGGATGGGTCAGTACGCATGTGTATTGACTATAGGGCACTCAACAACCTCACGATCAAGAATAAATACCCACTGCCGCGGATCGACGATCTATTTGACCAGTTGAGCGGAGCTCGAGTATTTTCCAAGATTGATCTGAGGTCGAGATATCATCAGGTGAAGGTGAAGAGGGAGGATATTCCCAAGACCGCTTTCAGGACGCGGTACGGGCAGTTTGAGTTTTTGGTTATGCCGTTTGGGCTAACCAATGCACCAGCAGTGTTTATGAACCTTATGAACAAGATGTTCCACCAGTATCTGGATCAGTTTGTGGTGGTATTTATTGACGATATCTTGATATATTCCAAGACTGAGGAGGAGCACGAGGAGCACTTGAGGATAGTGCTGGAGACTCTCAGGAAGGAGCAGCTTTACGGGAAGCTCTCCAAATGTGAGTTCTTCTTGGATCGGATAGACTTCTTGGGGCATATGGTGACTGGAGATGGTATCTCAGTTGACCCCAAGAAGATTGTAGCAGCTGAGGCATGGGCAGCACCGACTTCAGTTGTAGAGATCAGGAGTTTCCTGGGGCTGGCAGGATATTATCGGAGATTTGTGCAGGATTTCTTCCGGGTTGCGGAGCCATTGACTCGGTTGACCCGAAAGGATGCTGAGTTCGTTTGGTCAGAGGAGTGTCAGGCAGCTTTTGATGAGTTGAAGAAGCGGCTGACGACAGCTCCGATTCTGACATTGCCTTCAGGATCAGGTGGTTTCACTATTTATAGTGATGCTTCAGGGAAGGGGCTGGGTTGCGTCTTGCAGCAGCATGGGAAGGTGATTGCCTATGCTTCCAGGTAATTGCGTCCCCATGAGAAGAACTACCCTACCCACGACCTGGAGCTGGCAGTAGTGATATTTGCTCTGAAGCTGTGGAAGCATTATCTGTATAGTGAGAGGGTGGAGATCTTCACAGATCACAAGAGTTTAAAGTATGTGTTCACTCAGAAGGAGTTGAACATGAGACAGCACAGATGGCTAGAGTTGATAAAGGATTTTGACATCCTACTTCAGTATCACCCAGGGAAGGCCAACGTGGTTGCCAATGCCTTGAGTAGGTATCCGACAGCCATGTGTTTGACCATGGATCGGCATTTGCTTGCAGACTTGGAGAGCCTTGGGATTGAGGTGATCATACCCGGAGTGCAGATGCAGCTATGGGGGATGCAGATTCAGTCAGACTTGGTGGAGAGAATCAAGTCGGCACAGTTTGAGGACATTGCTCTACGGTGTCTCCAGGAGCAGGTTCGAGCAGGATTGCTGGAGGGCGAGTTTTCTCTTGCAGAGGATGGTGCCCTGAGGCACGGTTCCAGGTTATGTGTGCCCAGCGGAGATCTCAGGGAGCAGGTTATGTAGGAGGCCCACAGATCTCAGTACTCTATACACTCGGGTGCCAACAAGATGTACCAAGATCTGCGGGAGCATGTTTGGTGGTCAGGGATAAAGCGGGAGGTGGCTCGCTTCGTGGCTAGGTGTTTGGTCTGTCAGCAGGTCAAGGCAGAGAGACAGAGGCCCGGTGGATTGTTGCAGCCGCTGCCCATTCTCGAGTGGAAATGGGAGCATATCACTATGGACTTCGTTTCAGGATTGCCGCGTACTCCAGGAGGGAAAGACGCGATTTGGGTCATCGTTGACAGGTTGACCAAATTGGCCCACTTCTTGCCGTTCAAGGTGGGTACGTCTACAGAGAGGCTGGCGGAGATGTATATGCGGCAGATAGTCAGGATTCACGGGGTTCCAGTCAGTATCGTCTCAGATCGGGATAGCCGTTTTACTTCCCATTTCTGGAGGAGTCTGCAGACCAGCTTGGGCACTCAGCTCAAGTTTAGTACTGCATACCACCCCCAGACGGACGGACAGTCAGAGCGGACTATTCAGACACTTGAGGATATGCTGCGGATGTGCGTCCTGGACTTTGGAGGTTCCTGGGAGGATCATCTTCATTTGGTGGAGTTTGTCTACAATAATAGTTTCCAGGCCAGCATTGAGATGTCACCTTTCGAGGCTCTGTACGGGCGTAGGTGCCGTACACCCTTATCCTGGGACGATGTTGGTGAGCGAGCTTTACTGGGGCCAGAGATGGTTGTTGATGCAGCCGAGAAGGTGAAGCTCATCAGGGACAGACTTCGCGTGGCGCAGGACAGACATCGGCACTGGGCCGATAGCCACCGGAGGCCCTTGGAGTTTGAGGTACAGTTTAGAGTAGGATTAGATTTAGGTTTGTTTGTTTGTGATTTTTGATCATGTTTGTTATTATATTAATTGAGACCTTGCTTGTGATTAGGTCGAAGACCAGGTTTTCTTGAGGATATCTCCGACTCGTGGTACGATATGTGTTGGTGGAGGCGGAAATCTTAGCCCGCGCTTCATCGGCCCTTTCGTTATCAGCGGAAGAGTCGGTGACGTTGCATACAGGCTACTTGCCGCCTGTACTAGTGGAGGTCCACAACGTATTTCATGTATCACAGCTGAGACGGTACGTGGCTGACCCTAGCCATGTGCTCGATCATTCAGAGATAGAGGTTGGGCCTTCTCTCAGCTATCCAGAGCAGCCAGTGGAGATTCTGGATCGACGGGAGAAGGTTCTGAGGAACCAGGTGATACCCTTGGTACGCGTCGCATGGAGGCATCATTCTCCAGGAGAGACTACCTGGGAGCGGGAGGATGAGATGCGCGAGCGCTACCCTTATCTTTTTGGACCGTGAGGTACACTTTCTATCCTTCTCATCAGTTGTATTTCGCCTTTCAATTTCGAGGACGAAATTCTTTTGAGGAGGGTAGATTTGTCACTACCACATTTCTAGTTTGAGGATAAATTTATCATTTTTGGGGTAATTTAAATTTATTAGAATTTATTAGAATTTTTGGGAATTTTTAGGAATTATTTTGAAATTGTTTGGACTAGGTTGACTTTGACTAGTCTTGACCCTTGTAGACTAACCTAGAAGCTAACCCTAGTTAGTATGGACTTGGTTAGGTTATGTGACTCTAGTCTAACCTAGCATGACTTAAGTTAGTGGTAATTAGTTCATTAGAAATTGAGTGAGGAGATTAGGAATTTAATTGGTTTGAGAAATGACTTGTGGTTTCATAAGTCATTTTGTGACTTAACCTAATAGGACTAGCCAACCTAGTGCAAACCTAGCCTAGCCCATCATGACCGGCCACCATTAGCTAAACCTAGGTATTCCCCCACTATAAAATCTCTCCTAAAATCTAGGGTTGCCTCTTTCTTAGGAAAAGCTCAAAGTTCAAGAAGGTTAGTTTCTATTGTATTTTAATGCCTAGAACTCCTTTCCTCTTCCTTTTTCTTTCTAATTTATTCCATTAGGTCCTAATATGCCTATTCTTACTGTTGCTAAGGTTCCATCTCAGTTTGATGTGATTTGAGTGGATTGAGACATCAAGACAAGAGCTATTGATTGGGGATTTTTCTTGAAAGTTCAAGAATAGGTAACTTCTTCATTTCTTCATGAAATTTTGTTTTGTCTTCATGATTAGGAAGCCCTAGGAGTCCCCTAAGTGTCTGTATAGGTTTCGTGTCAGGTATCATGGGTTTCGTGTCCGTTCTGGACACGTATCAGAGACTGGGTAGAGTGTTTGACGAAATGCCTCAAAGGGCATTTCGATTGCTTTTGTGCTATGTTTTTAAATAGAAAATTAAGTTTTAATCTTGCTTACTGATTCCTGTTCTTATGTAGTAGTATTAGTGTCGGTTTGTGTCGGATTCGTGGCTTGGACACGCGCCGCACACCCGCGCGCGCACGCTACAGGGATCCCCTGCTACTCGGGGCCTGTAGCGGACACGACACTGGATGTTTGGACACGAGATTTTGGGGGAGTCTCGGGGCACCCACTGACACGCCATGTGTCAAATTTTGTGGGCCCACGTGGCATGTCGAAGGATTTATTGACAGTGCACTGGTCGCCACTGTCAGTCCCAGGCCGAGTTTCTTGACACTGATACGGCCCTATTACTATGGACACGACACCCTAGGACTCAGTACAGGTGCTTGGACACTTAGCTGGACACTAGGTGTACCTACTGACATGAGCACGAGACACAGTAGTGTCCTGTGTCGTGCACACGACACGAGTGCACGTGTGCACGAGGCAGTGCACTGGGAAGTGCACTGTTGTGTTTGATTTTGAGTTTCCTTTGTATTGGACACATCGTGTCCACTTGGGTGGATACCATTATATTGTAGGACACATAGATATTGTATATTTTGATTACCAACCCTCTAAACTTCATTTTATTGTGTTTTCAATGGTTGTTTATCTAATTACCCAAATTCTGAAACTGTACACTGATTTCTGATTTTCCAGATTTTTGATTCTGAACTTTGCCATCAATTTAAACCCTTTAGTACTGTTGGCATGAAGGTTTAAGCCCCTGAGTCTATTCCCCTATATGTCATCTGCCTGTTTGTCAAATTTGGTCTAAGTTGGTGGGTTTTTGATTTCGAAATAGGTTTAAAATGAAAACTGGAACTATATTCAGTTTTTCCTATATTTTGCATATGAGTTTAATTCCAGTTCTCAGTTTTGGCAACTGTTTTAGTCTTCTAAATCACTGTTTATTTCATGTTTTACAATCTATTATAGTTTACCTATATGCAATTTAGTTATATGTCGATTTTGAGTGGATTTGGTGGGAGTTTGAGTTCAAGCATAACTTGGAATCCCTAGGCTCAAAAACCTGAGATTTCATTAGTGTTCTAATGTTTATTATAGAGTTTGTGTTCCCTCCATAATCTGAGAATTGTGTGAAGACTGCAGCTGTTTCTTTCAGTTTGCTTTTTCTGGTTTCTTCACTGAACTTTCCCAAATGAGTACACTGTTTTCTCACAAGCACACACACACACACACACACATTTCTCTCAAGTTTTCACTCACTCTCTCTTTCATATACACACAGTCACCTACACAACACACCATGTATCACACACTCTATCCCCACACTATTTTCTGAAATTTACTTCACTGTTCAACACACACACATGTTCCTCTTTTACACATCACTCCCACATTGCCTCCCTCACATACATACACACTTGCCTGCCCAATTACACACCCACACACACAGTCTTTGTCTCTCTCTCTCTCTATATATATATATGTATATTTCCTAGTCTTCTAAATATAGGTTATGTATAGTATGTATACATATGTATGTAATGTATATGTAAATATATGTAATGTGTTGTATTATGCCTAAATATCTAATGTATGCCCTATATATATATATATATATATATATATATATATATATATATATATATATATATATATATATATATATATATATGTGTGTGTGTGTGTGTGTGTGTGTGTGTTAAGTTGAATGTAATAGCTTGTGTTGGTCTTGTGGTATGTAAATACTTACTATAGGCTAGCATGGTTGGGTATAAGTCTTGATAGACTATTATAGGCTTGTTAGGGTTTAGCCAGATTGCTAAACCTAGTTTAGGCTAACCTAATCTTGTTAGGCCTAGTTTGACCATAGTTGACCTAATTTGACTTCTAGGGTTGACCAGAGTTGACCAAGAGTTGACTTTGGCCTAGATTGACCTAGAATCATGTAGAATGCATAGTAGGACTTCATTTTACCATTTTGGACTTGTTGTGACTTGTGCTGTTCTGATTAGGAGCCAGACACCACTCCTCGGACAGTACTTTCATAGTGGACACTCAGATACCAGGCGAGTACATTCTCTGATCATTTCATATCCTGCTTAGAATTATTTCCTGCAGTAGATTACTTTACTTGTACTGTCACGTTTGTCACACGGATTGGTACTATACGGATCCCTTCTTGAGATGTTATCCTTAGGGAGCATCGGGTACTACATGTTCTGTGCGTTTCACTTACGTGTCGTATCACTATGCTTCACAGGTTCTTCGATCACTTGTGACATATACTCTTATGATCACAGAGTCTCCTAGAATCTCTTATCCCATTTATTGGGTATCCTAGAATCTCCTAGAATCTCCATTTTTGGGACTTCTATGTTCCACCCTTTGGGGGCGTTGCGTGGAATCATGACATAACTTGGTTGGATCCTTGTGTATTGATTGGGGGTACGAGGGAGTAGAAGTAGACATGTGAATAATACCCAAGTAGTATCTTATCAGAATCTCTTCCATAGTGTCTTATCAGAATCTCCTATGCCATTTACATGTCTATAGTGTACTCTGACTCACTAGCCACATGTTAGTTCTCTATTTATAGTAGATATTTCTATTACAGCTTTCTCTCTCTGTTTACATACTGCACTTCTTTCAATACTTGTATCTTACTTTACCGCATGATTATATCTTCTAACCTGTTATGAACTGTTGAGATGTACTGTACTCGCTCCTGTCCTGACTGGACCTGTTGAAAATATTGCAGAGGACGAGGAGGAGGCTTGCCTGGATACCTACTACGGGGAAGCCTTAGATGACACCTGCGAGCTAGACCCTCAGGAGGACCCAGCTCTAGCTGAGGATATCACCCCGATTGCCTAGACTAGATTAGTTAGGCTTATCTTACTTTATGCAGTCTTGAGACATGTTTTAGCTAGGCTTTTTTTGGAGTTCAGAGTTGTATATATTCTTTCATTCTATATCTGAGACCATGTGCTTCTGGATATTGCTGGGATTATCTTAGACTACTTTTCATCTATTTATTTCCTTGAGTTCTATTTCATATCGTGCTATCTCTTCCTTAGTTGTGATTGAGTTTTACTGCTATGTCACCCCCATTCGGGGAGTATGAACTGTTTAGATATATATTGTTAGATGTATGTTGACCTAGGACAGCGTTCTACCGTCGACACTGCGGCGTAGGCTGGACGTACCCACGTCTCGTACCCTTACACTAGGGTGCGGGTCGTGACAGAGACTGTGACAATGACACTTCAATTTTCGTCCATATGATCTTTATCCCTAGGATAACATCAGCTTCCCCTAATTCTTTCATGCTGAACTTAGACGAGAGGAACTTCTTTGTCTCAGTGACACTTGCTAGATCTGTACCCAAGATCAGCATGTCGTCCACGTACAGACAAACGACAACTCCTCTTCCGTCAGCAAACTTTGTATATACACATTTGTCCGTCTCACTGAGCCTGTAGCCGTTTGATCTTATGACTTTATCAAACATCTCATGCCACATCTTGGGAGCTTGCTTCAGACCATACACAGATTTCACCATCTTACAGACTTTGTCTTCGAGGTCCTTGACGATGAATCCTCCTGGTTGTTGCATGTAAATCTCTTCAGTCAACTCACCATTCAGGAAAGCAGTTTTAACATCCATCTGATGAATAACTAGCTTATGAATTACACTTAGAGCAATCAATATCCTGATCATGGTCGTCATCCGTGCTACGGGAGCATAAGTGTCAAATTAATCAATCTCCTGCTTCTGAGAAAACCCCTTGGCTACCAACCTAGCCTTGAACTTATCAACAGTTCCATCGGATTTCATCTTCTTCTTGAAGATCCATTTACATCCGATTGGTTTTGCTCCTTCAAGCAGATCGACCAACACCCACGTGTTGTTGGAGGTTATCGAGTCATACTCATCATTAATAGCCTCCTTCCAGAAGACAGCGTCTCTGGTCTTCATAACCTCATCATAGCTAAGCGGATCTGCTTCCACATGATAGGCGACAAAATCCTCTCCGAAGTCCTTCTGTCTCCACATTCACTTAGACACAGGTTCTATGAGTTCTGGTTCAATAGTTGTTCTTGCAACAACAACTTCTTGGACTACATCGCTATAAGGAGCTTCATCCTCTTGTACACTCACATTGTTCTCCGAAATATTCGTGAAAATAATGTTCTTGTGCCTTGCAAATTTATCTTCAAAGAATTCTGTATCGCGAGACTCAATGATATGATTAGATTGAATATCAAGGAACCTCCGAGTATCACTTTTATTGGCATAATCCAGGAAGATTATCTTCGTAGTCCTTGTACCTAGCTTCTGAATCTTCAAATTCGGAAGCTTCATATATGCCAAACACCCCCAACTCGAATAACATTCAAGTTGGGTCTGACCTTGAACCAGAGTTTATGAGGAGCGACATCGGAAGTTGCATACGGTACTTTATATAGAATGAGAGTAGCAGTAAGCACTGCTTCGTCCCAAAAGCAATTTAGAAGACCCGCAGTCAACAACATTGAGTTCATCATCTCTGTTAACGTTCTGTTCTTCCTTTCTGCAACACCATTTGATTGAGGGGAGTACGGAGTAGTCATCTCATTAACAATTCTATGTTCTCTGCAGAACGATGCAAATTCATGAGCCTTGTACTCTCCACCTCGATCACTTCTGAGTAGTTGTAGATCGGTTTAACGTTCAGCTTCAGCCCTGAAGTCTCTGAACTACTCGAATGCTGCATCCTTCTACTTGAGTATTCATGCGAACGTGCACTTCGAGAAACACTTCGAACCGGCCTCTGTTGAGAATTGATAAAAGTTACAGATATCTGAGTGTACTAACTCCAGATGATCGGTACTTTAATTCAATCGTCTGAGCAGCTTCCTAACAGTCTTGTATCTGCACAGACCTTAAATCCCTCCACCTCCTTACCCCACATTCTGAAAATAAGGTCCCGGTAGGACAGCTTGAGTCTTCTTCTATCATAGAACAACTCTCAATCCATTCAATGAAGTAACTTCATCGCCATCAGCAGAAGTTCGAACATCCCTTCAGCACCGAACATCTTTTCGAAGCATGTTCCTCGCCAAGAAATTACCATTTATCTAGTACGAATGTCCATCTTTCAAGTCTGTATCAAATAACAGACTTCCTGAGATTAGATATTCGGAAAGCTCTGGTACGCATAACACGCATTCCAGTATCCTTGTCGGTGGTTCATAACTACTGTCTTGATCTTCAGATATTATGCTAGGTACATGTTCACCATCGAGACCTTCGTAATAACATGGCTCGTCCTTGGTGAACAGCTTCTTCGAGAGCACACGTGGTCAAATGCACTAGTGTCCGACCACTAGTCAGCTATTATGCTAGATAACTCAACCTGTGCAACAATAGCAACCAAGTTAAGTAATCAAAAAAACCAAGTTTAGGCATACCTACTATTTTGGTTTGGGCTTGGCCCTGCAATCCTTCTTGAAGTGACCCTTCTTGCCATAGTTGAAGCTAGCACCATCGCCCTTAGGTCTTTGGCTTGAATTGAGCTGACTTCACCTACAGCTGATAAGAGTCCTTAGCTCGTCTTCAACATAAATCCAGTACAAGAGGCGTTCAAGATCCACCTCCATTTTCTTGCAGTGCAAGTCAGTAATGAAATTGCTCCACCTAGGTGGGAGCTTGGTGACAATTCCCCCGACGACAAATGCATCGACAAAGGTATGTCGTCATCCTCAAGTTTCGGACGTAACTTAAGAAACTCTTTGACGTGAGGCAACATCGTCTTGTCGTCCTCAAATCGCATCTTCTAGACCTTTTCGGTCACGTAGATCTTGTTCCTGTTCTCATCTGCCTTGTAGAGATTCTCTACAGACTCCCAGACGTCCTTAGCATGGACCGTCTTGCTATATGACTCTGCCATATAGTCTTCCATAGAGTTTAGGATAAGCAACTTGCAAATATTGTTATCTCTCCTCCACTTGGATTGCAGAGCAGTGGCCTCAGCGACCCTTCGAGCATTTTCACCTTCTGGACTTAAAGGCTCAAGATCTGTCAACACGTAGTCAACGCTTATGAGTTGAAGATTAAGGCTGACCTTTCTCTTCTAGACGTTGTAATGCTCCCCGTCAAACTTCTCAAGTTTGTTAAAACTTGTGTCGAGAAGGTTTGCACGGTTGTTTTCCATCGAATATAAATCTTGCTTTGAGATTGTTATTCCCGAGACGTAATTTTTAATGGAAAACTGATAAATGAAACGATTGTAAAAACGTCGTTTCGTAGCAACGCTTCAAAGAAGGTGCACTACAGCGATCCTTGAAGGATTCTGGGTAACGAAGATCTAAAAAGATTTTGTTACCGTAGGAAATGAATGTAATGCTTCTAAAAAGAAGGTACAAATCAAATTGCTAGCAGCAGCAGCGACGAAAGCCCACAATGAGTTTCGAATTAGATCAGAGAAGAAGAGAAGGAAAGAAGAAAGAGAAAGGCAGCTTTGCTGGGGTGATCAGATCACCGTTGCTCAAAGCAAGATTCGCCTATATACGATCCGCTTCCAGGAACCATCAAGTTCTTAGAGAACTTCTGGAACGCTCGTTAGTCAATTTTTGAGTCTTGAACGGGCTTCCTGAACTTTACGGACTCCCTTAACTCTCTTCTTTGATGAATCTTAGAAAGGAGGTCAGGGGACTCTATTTATAGAGTGGAGTGAGACTTCACCATCTCTCCTATCCGATGTGGGACTAAAATACCAATACTCTAAAATAGAGTTTGATGTTTTACATCATTCCACAATCAACATAGTCGAGTGCTAGCCCACGCCTACCCTCCTAATACACGACCGTGCATGCATGAGGCATCCTGGAGTCCGAGTCTGATCAACAAAATCAACTTACATCATTGTTATAATTAATCATTTTTCCTTCTAGGAAAATACTCCCACATGGCACACACTTGTGCCCCATTACACCTCATGTGCACACCTCAACACGAGCAATGCATTATATTGAGATACTTATCATTTGGTGTAGACGATGTGGGACTATCTTTCCTAGTCTAAAGGCAAAAACACCAACAATATTTGCATTAATTAGAATTCATTTGCTAGAGTAAATTTTGGTTGTAACTTCCTTAGAATAACTATTAAATTCTGATTCCATGTTTTGTTGTGTTGAGGTAGCAACTTTGGAGAGGTAGTACCTCCTCCTTGATCCAAGAATTATTGAACCAGATGATTCTCTAAAGAGTAGGTATAACCCTTTTTACATCGATCAAAGATTCATTCCATTATTAGACTATACGTATCTCAAAATCGAAGCAAAAGGTGACTTATTGAATTGTTTAAAATTTTGTTTCAGAACATTGTTTCACAAAGCCAACTTTGCTCGTGAACTCTCGAAGATCGGACGTTGGATCATTGGTCTGAAACTTCCTTCTCAATCTCGGTATATAGATCTTCACTTTCCTCAAGTTTCACTCATTAATTCGATCGTTTGTTAGATTCTAAAACTGGTCGCCAAGTTTTGCATTAGAACTGAATTTATTTTTAACAGTTTTGTAGCAGCAACTTCGCAGATTTGTTTCTCTCTCGTCGTAGCTCCGTTCGACGAGCCATATGTTCCACTGCACAATAGGTATAAGCAACTTTATATTATGTTAATTTTATCCCATTATGTTGATGTTTGGTTGGTTGAATTCGACGTCAAAGTTGGTTGTTCGAATTTGCGATTTCCACCAATTTTAAAATTATATTTTCTGATACCACCATTAGACTCGTATTTCCTTTTTACACAAAAATGACATACTTTGTTGAATTTAGACAACTTTGTCTTGACATATTTTTTGGTGCAAAGTAGGCCACCAACGGACCCTGTTTTGATCGGAAATATAATTTTTGCCTTATGTCCAAATTGGACTTATGGGTAGGCTTATTTATCTTCCTCACACATTCCTGACTCATTAGTGTTATATATTTCAGCATTCGGGGTTGTTTGTTCCTTTCCCACTTGTCATGTAATTCCTGATCTAATGAGTTAACTTTTCGATCGTAGTCTAGAATCTTCCTGGAGACCAGACAAGTATACTTTGTTGTATACTTATTTTATTTCATATTTCTGTTTATGATTCAGTTATGTTACATGATCATGATTACTTGTATCGATATAAATTATGAGTCCAAGCTAGACTTGGTACGATCGACGGTGTTTATCGAGTTATTGGATTCATGTACGACTTAGTTACTAGTAGACTACTATGTACTTGCGAGATATTCTTATATTTCTGTGACCTCGACACACACCTAATACAATATGATATTCATGATAGGTCATAGACCATGGTATCTGATTGATCATCGATACATATGGAACGTTGTGACGGTTAGAAACGTAACTGCTATGATTAATATTTTAGAGACTTAAACAGTTACAAATTGGACATGTTATGGACAGGACTTGGTCAGTATGGGATTATGGAAGAGGATAGTCGCTAGACGTATGGAAACTTTTACACTTTCCTCTGATGATATACATAGTTGGCCTCTAGCATTTTTTAGTGCTATGCAATCTAGATGTCTTGTGTAGACAGAAGGATCTAGCCTTGGATGAGTCTTAGGCCTACCATATTCAGCCATAACTCCCATACATATGATGTTGTCTTCTAAATTGCACATAAAGGCGAATAGAAACACTCTTACAAACTATATGATTTTATTTCAGTGATATATCTTATATATTATGTATCTTTCTACGTCCCTTTGAGTACATAGTTTATTTACAGGTTATTGCTAAGCTCCATTAAGACTAGTAGGATTTTATGATGCTTTACTTCATCAGGATTCAGGTATTGCTAGTGGTACATGTTGCCATCACAAATTAAAGAAAAGAAAAGTTTTATTGACTTTCGCCTTTATAGATTACAAATAAAGAAGTACAATCAGAATCCTAACATCAAGGGTTCGTAGTACAAGATAAGATCTAGAAAAGTGTGACGATGGAGATCGAATACTGTAGTAACTCCTTTACTCCATTAATGATCGACTGACGAATGCCTTTCTCTTTGATATGCTCTATTTTATGTGTGTCTTCTATTTCTTCGTCAATGTGTGAGTATCGAAAGAAAAGGGGGTACGCCCCTATTTATAGCCACCTTGAGGCGGCGATGAGATGTGATCCACTACGGGATCAGCGTAATCTTGGTTGTTACAATTATTTGCTATAGTTGATTAACTGCGAAGTCCGATCAAGGTGACACATGGCATTGATTAGAGAAGATACAGAGATCCTAAAGGCACTGTTGTAGAAGTTGGCACTTACCAATTACAGCTGCTAATCGTATAGCTTAGTCATGGTGACACGTGGCTTATACTGTGATATGAGAAGATTTTATGTTAAATAAGGCGGTTATAACGTGCACACCATAAACGCGAGATAAAATTATCAAGATTATATGTTTGATCGGTTCGACACGTGACATATACTGAGATTTAAAAGAACCTCTTGATTTAATAGGGTGGTTAATAATACACGCTATTAATGTGTGATTTAAATCACCTAGCAGTTTAATTAGATGGCCCAGTTGATTGGACATGTGGCACATACCTAGATTCGAAAGAGTTTATCTTCTGGAGATGAAGATTTAGTCGCATGGATACTGTCGCATTAGGACTTTCAGGAGTACTGTCGCATGAAGTCTTGGCCGCATGAGACTTTACGGAGTACTATCGGATGAGGAGAGTGTACACGTGGCACTGCATCGATGTCTTCTTTAAACATGTAGTAACTAGAGTTGTAGACTTTCTGCTGCTGCTCTTGTATGGGGCACTCGAAGCATCAAAGAAATAAGGACCTCCTTGGGAGCCGCAGTTTGGTTTGCAACCTCTTAGCCACATGACTTGATGTGGTTCGAAGTGAGTGGGTCTTTGGGAATTTTTCAAGCTTCTATAAGACCCCCTTCAAAGTTTTTAAATTTTGGTTAAGTTTGGAATACTTTAAACAGAAGCATGGACGCATAGAGTTTGGGCCATCTTGCCACGTCCCGATCCCGCAAGGGTCGTTCGTCCTCGCTTTGATCCATGCAGGATCGTTCGTCCTCGCTTTGATCCATGCGGGATCATTCGTCCTCACTAAGACGTAATGTCGTGCAAGCCTAAGTTGCGCTTGCACATGGCCAGTACCTGCACCATACAACTAGACAAATCAAAACACACGCACGCAACGCATTTAATTGCAGAAAAACCAAATATTGAACACAAATTTGAAATGAAAATACTTCTTTTTAGAATACAAGTACAATGATTTGCAACTCAGAATGTCATAGCATGGCTTACATATTTCTCTTTGAAACTCTTTTGAAAATAACCACAATGCTCATACAACATATCCCTTTATTACATACTCGAAATATAAAAACACCTTCAAAGAAAAACTTGCAACATGACTTGAAATAAAATAGCTTCGAGGCGATCCACAAGCTCTACTGGGCTGGACGAGCTTTAGCGTCTCACCTAAATTCTCCTTTCTCCTTGCTATCTGAAATAATGCCCACAACGTGGGTCAGTACACATCATATACTGACGAGAGAAGCTTTTGGCCGAACTCTCAAAAATTTGCACTAAGTAGACAGTAAAGCTAGCATACATTTATTAGTGATCTTTCTACTTGTCTAGATTTTTTTTAAGCAATTCATGATAAGAAACATAAACAAGAAATCATCACTTATAGAGTGATTCTTACTCACGGTCGACAGTACACCCCTGCACAAGACAAGAAATAGCACAATTTGCATATAATATAAAACATACTATCCTTCTCTACATTTGGTGTTAGGTTTGCAATAACTCTGATTACATGCATGCACCTAACTACATGTTGGTCCACGGGTCATTCCCCGTGATTAGCCGATGTGACTCTATGGTTCAGCTCGTCGCTAGTGAACACTCTATATACCCCTCTGATCGCGAGGTTTCTTTATCTCAGGGTGTTACTCTAATCCCCCTAGGCTGAGCAATTTTGATGCCTCGGAACCGGTCATGGAGATTCTTTACTTGTGCACAAGTTGTCTAGGACCATTACAAAAATGCAACTCTATCATATAAATCTCTATTATAACAACTGTGCAACATTTCTGACTTTTCATATTACTCTTATCTCTATTTTCTATACGGCAAGCCGTATCATCTCTATTATGTAACTTTAGCAACATTAATAGAAATATCTTTACAGCATAATAAGAGAGCATGTAAGCATTCATATTGAAATGAGTAAGGCAACAGTTCTTTGATTTAGCATGTGATTCATTTTTTATACTTATCTTTTGTTGGTTCGATATCATTGATCAGAGGCACGCAACAAATGAGTGGACTAGAGATCATTTTCTTAGGACGTGGAGATAAATGTTAGCCCGGTCAAAGCAACTCACCAAAATGAATCTCATTCGAGAGGAGGGACTTCACGCACCGCCTACTCGTCCTGTATTGGCACCAACATTTGATTAGCATATTTGGTCTCTTTCTCTCAAGATTCGGAATGAATGCGAAATACGATGAAAGCGAACAATGAAAACCAATCATCGAAAACCAACACGAAAATGCATTCATCAAAACCAAGCAGCGAAAGAAAACATCCAACGAAAACTCTTGGATTCATTTCAATATAAGCCGATCCATTAGTTAGAAAGGTTCATTGCATTTTATTCGTGATCAATCGATATCGATAAAGGTTTCCCCAAATACTCAGTTCAAGACTATGCTAGCAAGCCGTGGGTATTACATAGTAGACCGCGAGGAGCGGGACACTACATAATAACCCACTGAGAAAAAAATTTGTCCTTAAAACTTAAGGAATAACTCACCCCCATCACGGTCCTGATCCTGTTGGAGGGTCATCAAATTGAAAACTCGAGGCCTCCGCAACTGTTCATTGTGCGGTTTGTCTCGAATCGACGGTAGGTCTCTCAACGGCCCACGCTCTTCAGTATCATTTCCGTTTTGTGCCGCATGTCTCTTCTTTGGACAATCTCTAAAATTATGGCATTTATAACCACAGTTGAAGCATTTTTTGTTAAGGGAACGACAATGTTCTTGATATGGCCCTATCTGCCGCCAAAAGTGCACTCAATTCTGTTGCGAGGTTTCCCCTCTGTCTTTTTTATCTCCATCGTGGTATCTTTTAGTAGATTGATTACGACTGGTCTGAACTCTCACTAGTGCAATCCTCAGGTTAAACTGCTCCATCTGTATCGCCGCCTCGAAGGCTTTGGTATATCATTCACACTCTCGATTTAGAATACTCTTTTGAATGTCCTCGTTTAGACCATGTATGAATTGATTCATGTGAACCCTCTCGTTAGAAATCATTGTACTAGCAAACTTGGCAAGTTTAGAGAATTCTGACTCGTAATCCTCCACCGACATGCTTCCCTGTTTCAACGGCATGAATTCTTCCTCCTTCTTCTGACTTATTGCAAGAGGAAGATACTTTTCCAGGAAAGCGTGCTTAAACATAGTCCATGTAATCTTTCCATCTCTTGCCCTGGTGCACAGCTCTGGTTTCCTAGCCTCCCACCAGTCATCTGCCCGCAACCGAAGCTGTAGTGTAGCGCATGCTACCTTTTTGCTGCTAGGAACGCCGATAAAAGAGAACAAGCATTCTATTTTCTTGATCGAGTCCATCACCTTATCTGGTGATGTCCTGCCCTCAAACTATGGAGGCTTAGCATTCAAAAAGTTCGATGGTTCAAATGGTACTTTCTTGCGAGCCTGTTGTGGCTCATTAGGTTTCATGGGCCCAATCTCAAAAATTCCTGTCAGATTGTTTGCTGCGGTGGTATCCGGATTGCCCGCAAGCAAGGATACGATTCATGCTAAGGCATCCAGCTGCCTCTGTTGGGCCATACTACGGTCCTCAACTTCATTTTATTGAGTTTCCATTAGGGGCATGTTGCGCCATGCTATGTTCCTCAGCTTCCTTCCGCTGAGTCTCCATCCCGGCCAAAATCCATTCAACCGGATCGGTCGAGTCAGATGGTCGAGGAGCCATTCCTCAACAAAAGAGTGTAATTTATGTCAGTCTCATAAAATATTATGGACTTATTGTATGGGACATTGATTTTTATAATTCGAAATCGAGACCTATGAAAGCCAACAAAATACTTTATATATTTTTTGAAATCGATATTTGAAAGAGGCCAAGGACGTAAAGCCGTGATCTGATACCACTTTGTCACGCCTCGATCTCGCTAGGGTCGTTCGTCCTTGCTTTGATCCATGCGGGATCGTCCTCTCCCCGATCCCGCTAGGGTCGTTCGTTCTCCACGTGTATGATAATCAAATTGTATCCTAAATTGGTTCTTAATATATCGTCCCCATCATTCTACCTTGTTATCATTGGGTTCTGTTCCATCACCTACTAGCTCAGGATAGAGATATCTTTAGTTCCTCTAATTCAGTTCCTCATAGAACTTCACCTTTATTAGTTTTGAAGCAGCTTCTTTGAATAGTGTAGTAGCTTAGTAACTTATAGCTATGTTGTGTCAGGTTAAGTATCAGTATTGATTATGGAGAGTATGGCTTGTGGGTCCATGAGTGGTTCCATTGGATAGGTGAGCATTAAGTCAATGTATAAGCCTAGAAGTAACTCATAGTGTAGTACCATTTGTAGTAATAGTTCTAAGACATGTGTCAGAGTATAGTTAACAGTTGGTATCCTAGAATATCAAATATGCGTCCAGTATAGTTATGGAGTTAGTGACTGTGTACCAAGGGTGCTTAGAGGGTGCAAGTGTCCAAGATGTATCAGGATTGGTGAGTAATAAGTGACAGTTGTAGCCTATCAGTTTAGTATTAGTGAGTGTTATTGAGGGTGATAATATTAGCTAGGTATATCAGTGTGATATTAAATATAGGGTATTGTGAGGGAGTATCATGAGAGTGGGAGTGCAGGTATCTAAGACAGTGAGAGAGGGATCCAGCTAGGCCACCTGTGGCACAACAAATTGTCCCGCACCGGCAGAGGGAGACACCCCAGCAGGGTAGGACTTTTGCGATGACGGTCGAGGGGACCGATGTTATAGGTAATAGGTTAGCAGGTTTTGTTCTGATCTTCTCATTTCTTTTCCTTTCTATCTATTGATCTGTGTGATTCCTAGTATCTTATAGTTTGCATTAGTAATATTGTGCTATAGTATAGTTAGTAGTATCTCTTGATAGAGACTGTAATATCGTGATAGGTGGAGACCATAACCATGTACGTTTGGTAATCTTTGATGTTCTTTTCAATAAAATTGTATGTTGTATAATTTTAGATAGAATTTTCTTAAGACCATGATTTGATGGAGGCGACTTAACCAAAGTGAGGATTATGAGAATAGAAGGAGACGAGATGTATGAGTGAAACATATCTTTTGGAACATGAATTATTCATTTCGTGCCCTGTTTTCATTTTAAACTTCGAGGACAAAATTTTTCCTAAAGTGTATGTCCTAAATAAGATACATGGTGTTATGTCATTGGTATCTCATGATACACGCGGTTAGAGTTTGGTGTATACATGTGTTCTTTTGTTCAAAATAATCCAAATTCGTCATAGTATTCATCCTTGTTTTTAGTAGCCATAACAACTTAAAAATATTATAACTCCTAACTCAGGACTCCGATTACTCTTCCTTTTTTTGGAAGAACCGTATCGAAGTTAGCTTTCCAAATATATATATATATATATATATATATATATATATATATATATATATATATATATATATATATATATATATATATGCCAAATTCGTTCTGAAACTTTCTGTAAAATTATTTGAGTGTCAGGTGTCCGAATGACAAACGTGTTTCGATGTTTTCGCAATTTTGAGAGCTTACGGATACGAAAATACGATCCATTTGAAGTTTCAGAAAGTTTGTACGAAGGGCTACGACATAATTTAACCCTAAAATTTATTGAAAGGTCTAATAAGTGCAGTATTGATTTCAAGTAGAAAACTGACTGTACGACATAGACATTTTGTATATCCTATGAACCTATGTAGTATAGATATCAAGTGAGTGTAGATATCATACGTTGTTAAGTATATGTATAATATAGTACGTATATATATTATTGTTAGGTAATATGAATTATTTAGTGTGTTAGTGTTGATACAAGTGGTTATCAAGTAAACAAAGTTTAGATAAGTTACATGTCAAGGTATTAGAGTTTGGGACAAAGTACTAGTATGATACTTGGGTACCATGAGGATATTGGATCATGACACTGAAGTATTATGAGTAACGGTAAGTGAATATTGGGACTTGAATAAGGTATCATATTTGGTATCAAATATTACTATTAGAGTTAGTTGGATAAGTATCTAGGAGAATAATGTATTGGTCAAGTAACTAAGATATTGGATATTAGAACTAAATAATG
This sequence comes from Iris pallida, assembly GCA_029216955.1. Classification (NCBI taxonomy): domain Eukaryota; kingdom Viridiplantae; phylum Streptophyta; class Magnoliopsida; order Asparagales; family Iridaceae; genus Iris; species Iris pallida. The sequence continues at coordinate 69,960 of JANAVB010027994.1, forward strand.
GATAATATCAAGATGTCGAGTGCCAGAATTAGGGTGAGTATCTTAGATGTAAGATAATTGTAGATTTTGGTCACAAATTAGTATCTTAGAAGTTGGTATCATATGATACTTAATGTGGTACCATGGTACCATGTGCAAACAAGTGGAATATGTGTGGGATAAATTAGTGCAGTATCCTAGAGTGTATTAATGTATTTAGAATACCAAGATAACAAAATATTAGAACTAGTATGAGAAGATACTAGGATATTAAGGTAAGGTTATGATATTGAGTATTGGGTTAAGATACCATGGTAAATGTAGTGTCAAGCTTGGGTAATGGGTTAGGTATCAAGGTATGACTTTAGGTATTGGTCAAAGTAGTGTAAAGCTAAGGTATTAGTCTAGAAACTAGAATACGGAATAATATGTTAAGAAATTGAAGGTAATGAGGAAACACTTAGATAATTCTTTAGGGATAGCATATAGCTATGTATGCACTACAAAAAAGTGACTTTTTGGGATAGCTAAATTTCGTTGTAAAAAGTGTCTAAATTGTCCCAAATTATAATTTAGGACAAATTTTGAAACGGTTTAAAACAGTGCAATTAGGGTGCGTGCAAAAAAATTTGTGACAGAAAAAACCGTCCTAATAGGATTTTATGGTCGAAAAAACCAATCATCCAAAAAAGTCTGAATTATTATATTTTTATGATAAATTATTAAACCATTCCAAAATACAAGTATTTGTGACAAATAAAAATCGTCCTAAAAATTAGGATATGTATTGAGAATGGATTTTAGTTAATTTTTTGGGACAATTACAGATCCGTCCCAAAAATTAATAAAAATCTTAAAAATTAGTATGAAATTATTATTTTTCATGTACCTATAAAACATACAACTAAAAGACAACAAAATCCATTTATAACTATATAAGTTCAATTGGCAAATGAACAAAAAAGCTTAACATCATTAAGTATCATTTATCATCATTTACAAAATAAATCGAAAACATATTACATGCATCTACACCATCACTTACAAAATGAACCCAAAACATTAAACATCTACACCATCATTTACACAATGAACCCAAGATGATTTAAATATTTATGTATCATCTATTAAACATTTACAAAATTACGCCACAATATTTTCCATCACAAGAGCTAGCCACCGCCCATCATTTGATAAGTGAATCCAAAATACTTTTGAATGACCCACAAATAAAATTAAACATGAGAACAAGACATGTTTGCTGATATGTTACTCTACTCTTTTTGACATTAGAAAATAGAATTAGAATATTTAACCAAAAGGAGAAAAAAAAAGAACATAATATAATAACACACCTATACATACAGATAAAGACTTGGTTTACCAAAGTAGAGACCATATGAATACTCAATCCTGTGTGAACTTGGATAATGGACCAATATAAAAACAAGGAATTCCTTACTGATGAAAATCACCGTCTTTGACAACAAATTACAAACTGTACAGATTCTAAGTGAAAGACAACAAATCCAGGATAACATGCACATTGTAACATATTTCATAATAAAAATATAATAGAGTCGAACATAAATTCGATATTGTATAGTCCAGAAAAGAAACCCATGATAATAAAAAGTTAGTAATATATAAACATATAGTTAAAAATTGATAAATCTGTTTAAGTCTATGAACAGGAAGAAAATAAGTTCAGAAAACAAGTTCAACTTCCAACTGGAAAAAAAGAAAATGGAGAAGTAGCTTGAAGAATCAGAGAGAGAAAAACCAAACATAAATTTCACACTGAATGATCATGTTGGTTACTTCCATCTGTAAATAGGTGTTACGACCTATAGAACAAATAAAATGAAGTGATATTAACTAATATATGCATGTTTTAAATAACGATGACATTAACTAATATATGCATGCATGGTAGAACATAATTTCAAACTTGTGGGTTGTTTTTTCCCTAGTAGTATGGTCAATTCTAGATCAAAGTTGTAAGTTGTAATTAGATGGTTGTCCTGAGTGCTTGAGCAAGACCTGCAAAGTGAATGATTTGCCCTGAAAAACATCATATAAGGTGCTTGATACTATCGATCCTCATACTCATAAGAAGGATCCGATACCGATTTTGATACTACGAACCTTGCTAAATATACACGTCAACCTTGGCCATCCCTGAATCCTGCACAAGGGGAAGCCTAGTGGCAGGTACCATGGCAAATGTAAGTTTTTGGCGTAAACAGTTAGTTCTATTGTTCTATGGTTCAACTTACAATCTATATATTCAACCTCCCTGAGATGGTTGTGGTCATAATTGTGCGAAACATAACTAGCTTTACAGTTTTGAAATCAAAAGAAAAAAGATTATCCCAAACCTGGATGGATATTTACTGGCAGATAATTGAATTAGTAAAAATGTAACAAAAATTTCAATATTGAAAGAAAAGCGAGTAACAAACCCGATAGAGCTGTGATTCTTCACAATAGATACCTAGTGTAAATGTGTATCTTGTGTTAGTGCTCGTGGTTAACATCGACTTGTATTTTTTTGGTGTTTGAAGGACGCAAAAAGTGGGTAAATATTTCTTTGTAGATTTTTATTCAATAAAATTGAGCTAGGAACCATGCACTACTTATTTCTCAAAAGAACGAACGAGGATAACTGTGTTCGGAAGTAATATAAATATTAACTACTCACTTCAAGTATCTTTGTATTCCAATGTCATATTACCTAAACTCAGTAAGGACTCAAACAAATGACTAAGCTAAAGCTGGAAACCTAGTGCCACAATAACCACAACAAATTACTGCATTCTAATTGTTAGCACAAACACAAGCCTTGTGCAAAATCCTATTACTTATAGATGGGATAGAATCTGCGTGGAAAGGCAAATACACTCTACAAGACTGCAAAATACTACAGGGATACAAATAGATATTAAATTGGATTGATATTGTGGATACATGATATTACTGATTTCCATTAATTTTATATGGTACATAGAGGCATAACATTCTCAAAGAGACGACAATAATATACAATGCCCAAAGGAGCCTTCACAAATTGGTCATGAATAAAAGTATGGTGTTATTTGAAATATAGTTTGTTTTAGCCCATTTGTATTAGACTATTAATGTTCAGAATATTTTGACCACAAAGCTACATTTAGTACACCAAGAAAGAAGCATGTAACTAAGAACTAGAATAAGGGTACGTAGATATTACACTATCATTAATATACTATCTATCATTTTTCTGTTGTACATTCAGATCTATCATTTTTACATGTTATATTCCTTTTGCATTAAGCCCATGAACTACTAAGTTACATGGAATTAAAGTGGTAAGAACTATTTTCTGAATTCTCCTCTACTGAACCTAGTACGTCATCAGAAAGAGCCAGACACCTTGCGGCAAAACTCCAATGTCTAGAGGAAATGTAAGCATAGAAATACTCCAATGTCAAGAGGAAAATGAAATCATATTTTTAACAAAATTATAGAGGTTTTTATTTCATTTTAATCATGAGATATGGATTTTGAAGCAAGAGCAATTAGCCTACCTCATAGACATCATCATCATCAACACTATCATCTGAATGAGCAGGGGATGGCTAGGAAAATTTTATCCCCTTTAAGATATCCTTCTTTCCTTGTTAGCCTCCATAAGGGAAGTCTCCAACAGAACTTTCACATCAGGATTGAGTTCACTGATGAACTTGATTGGAGAAACCATACCAGCGGCTTTGTTGTCGATTGGTTGAGTAGAGCAGCAAATGATGCATGATTACTCCTTAGTGCTATTCCATATGGTATTCTCCTACAATTAACCAAAAATAGAACTAAAATGTATGAAGGAATTTATTTGCCCAAGGAAACATCAATAATCTCAGACAAAGTAACAATAGAGGAAGAAGTCAGTTATTAGACTTTCTTATATAATGCCAGACAGGACTCGTAGCACGTCTCTGTATAGGGACTGAAAGTAGGGAGAGCGCTGTTAGCTTCAATTGAAAGGATAGGAATATGTTACCACTTTAGAAGAATGCACGTACACATAAATGATATCTCAAAAAGATTGATGCATTACCATATATGTAGTTTAGCGACGATGTCTCTAAATGATCTTTTATAGACCGTATTCTATTGCATAGGTATCTGTAGATAGGGAAATAAATCCATCCCTATGGAAGAGTTATATGGACAACCTAATTAATGAATCTATGATTGAAACTGAAACAAAGGAAACTGATAATTAAACATCCGAACCCAAAATGGTTGCATCACACCAGTTTGCAATCAATGCCTTGACAGTTTAGTTGGGAATCAAATTAATGTCTGCAAGTGTTTGTCGTGTCTTGGGACAAGCATAGGAATCAAATTGGTGTATGCAAGTTCTTGCAAGAAAGCATGAGGACATCACAATGATTAGAGAAAAAAACATGTGATAGATAAAAAATGCAGACATGTGGTCCATGAATAAGAGCATCTAATATAATCAAATGAATAGAGACAATGAAGAAATAAAGGATATACAATACTTAACAAGAAATATACTTTTCATTAACTCAATAAATGTTAGCAGCATGTACCTCAGTAAATGCTAGCAGCATGTAGCTCTCCCTGGGAATACTAAGAAGAGCATAATCCACATTATATACTTTTTGCTAATCTATTTTTTTAATCCTTCCTACAAGCTCTATTGGAAATGATGGGTCTCTCTCGATCAAATTCTTAATCTTGGAGTACAGTCCAAGATGGCTATTCTTAATATTTTTTTGTAACCTTGGTCATATACTTGTTTGGCTTAGCCTATTTGTTTTACTGCTTGGTTCCTTGATACATTTCTCTTAACAATATAATATACACTAATTCATTCTTTAGTCTTTCGTAACAGGTGAGACATGTATTTGATGAAGAGATGGTTTGTATTTGATAATGAAAAAGATAAAACGGAAAGTTTCATGTTAGAAAGATACCTTTGCTGTAACTGTATGTGCAATACATGCCAGACCCCCTATCTCCAGTACACATATCTGCTTCAAATACTCTGCCAAGCAGCACTCATACCTGCCCCAAGGGAAAAATGCATTCGACTGCTAAACTAACAGTTTAAACAACAATCAATCAATATCATTAAAGGCCAAATTAATTGAGATAATGCAGAAGATGGATCTGCATTATACAACTCTCACGTCCTCCCACTTTCTAAACCAACACAAATATAGAAGTACAAATCTTACTACTTTGCTTTTGTACTTGCAATCACTGTTTTGAACCTCTTGCTGGTCGATCTAGGTCTCTAGATTGACAATATTAATATATTGGTCAAATTGCTAATGACAAGTAAAGACATAATATATTAGCAATATGGACCCTAAATACTTCGATAGACCAGCCTTGATAAGTTTACTAGGAATTGCTTCAAACTGCATATACAAATTGGCCTTTGTTAATATGCAGAATCCAATTGTCTGTTCACAACAGAACAATTTCACAGGCCTGTTGAATTTTCCAAAAGCAAGGTTTCTAGTAGAACACAACCTATAATTTTACCTTATAATCCTCCTATTACTGTTCCAGAGTCCTTCATCTAAAGGCAAATGATGAGTGTGGCATAATCTCAAGTCCGACAAACCTTGCTTCTGCGATACAAAACAAAGAATCAATTAGCAATCCGACGATGTGAGAATGCAAACAATTTTAAGATGACCAACTATTACGGGTTCAAGCCCAACAAATGATATTCCTGATCAGAAATCAACCAGATTGGAAGCCACTTGACGAGTACACACATGCACACAAAAAGTTTCATGGTAATCAACTGAGCCAATAGTATCATGAAACTGAAAATAAAAATAAATCCAAATCAAGAACACATTAAACCAATGTTGGTAAAGGTTCAAAAAGTTTTAGTTAATTTTAAAACTTTAGGGAATTCAGTCAGAAAATTGTCAGCATACTTAAGTTTCTGCAATGTTCAGACAGTTTGTCTAATGGACCCCAAAATGATTGAAACTTTCCAAAAAATAGCCCAATATAAAAAGTATTGGTCGATATATACCAGCCACCTTTTTAAACCTTAAAATTATAATTCGAAACACAGGTCCATTTAAGCTTCACATGCAAGCTAAGAAGCACATATACTCCTAAATACATGTTGTGTCCCTGTCGTGTTGACACACGTATCGAGCACGCCACTGACTACACTAGGACACAGCAATATGTGCATATATATATATATATATATATATATATATATATATATATATATATATATATATATATTTTATATATATATATATATATATATATATATATATATCCAGTAAAGGACATGTTGTCCACTATTTGTTTGTTCTTTATATTGCAGGAGACAAATTAATATATAAATATAAGTGTTTTATTGCGATATGGAGAGGATTCTACACACATGAACACACACGTGTGCCAAATGAGAGAAGGGAATTAGCCAATTAGTTTGATCATCACTTGTCAACTTAAATTTTGAAGACTGCACAAAATTGTTCACTTAAAATTAGATTATATAAAACTGAAAGGAAAAAAAAACCTCAAGTTGTCCATTTCTAAACCTCCAAAAGAATTAAAAGGAAGAATAGGTTAAAAAACACTCACTATCTTCAAAAACAAAAGTAAATAAAGTATATGTAGAGTGTCCATCTTATGCTGCTAAAAAGGAAACAAACTACAAATAAGAATTACAAAAGCAAAAAAAAAAAATTAAGAATAACTGATGGAAACAAATCAATAGGAAAAAAAAAACATGCCAACACCATCACATTCAACAGTAATGCACTTCTAAAGCAATAACAACTTATGAAAGCACGAGGAAAATAGCAAACTGTGATAAGATAATCAAGATGACTGCTTGTAAAAGATACAGTGGAGAGAGCAACTTCTTACATATGATGGACGGACACCAACACTTTAAGGTATGATATCAACATGGTGTCAAGAAGATGACTTTGTTTTTGTAGTGTCAAAAAAAACAAATTGGTTTCTAGCTCTCTAGAAAATGAGAGGGTTCAATTTTGTCCAAGGACACTGATGGTCTAGATACATAGTTTCCGACTGCTATGTTTTATATAGAATTGTTGAATCTGAGAAATGGATAAAGGTCAAAAAATGGAATACACTAAGAAAGCGATGAAATCATGAAATTAGCATTATGGGAAAATAATAGAATCTCAACTCAAGCATACATTATGTATTCATATAACAAGATCAGTACAATCTAGAACTCAATTAACATTAGAACAATTCTATAGATCTTCAAAGTACATATTGATAACTAGCTCTAATCCTTTGGATCTTTTTTTTTTTGTTTCAAAATACTCGGCAAAACTTGTCAAAGCTTTTAGCAAATTGTATACCATTGAGGATGTTGCAAAATATTAGCATAAGGTAAAGTTAAACAAAATTCAGAGTCATAAACAAAATTCAGAAAATATTGGCATAAGTTAAAGTTTTCAGCAGATTGTATACCTTTGAGGATGTTACAAATTTCAGAAAAAACAATATTCAGGTAGAGCTACTTGAAGCAATCTTTTCTAAAGATAATATAATGAGCCTATAAAGTATAACGCATTGAGAGCATAGGGCATCTCCGATACCACAGTAGTCACAAAAACTACATACCATAATGCTTAAATCAGCAAAAACTAGCTTAAATCTAGTTCTGATAGCTCTGATTTCCTAACCATAAGTGAAGGTAATAATTATTAGGACTGTTTCCTATAACTTCCACACTTATTACTCCAACAGATTTGAGACCAACGAGGAAGAAGCTCATGATCAGAGCAAAAGAAAGGCGACAAGAAACCTAAACTTCACATATACAACATGCAAGGCATCAATATGAAGATCAATAGAAATCATTCAGTCCCTTCAACATTTAGCAAGATCAGAGCCACAGAAGGTTCAAACATTGTAGAAGCTGCTGCATTATGGCAAGGATCCGATGGGTTGACTTGAATATAAGTTGATTTCCAAATACCATGATTATGAAAAGACAAATATATATAATATATAGATTGAAGTAGCTACTGATATAATATAAAATTTTCATCAGCATCAAAATCATACCTAAGATAATTAAAATCTTAATTAATCAAACTCCCTAGTATGTTTAACATCTGCAAGGAACAGAGCCAGTTTCACGCTCTCTCCCAACTGAGCTATCCCTGCATATTTTTGAAACTTATAATTCCTACATGAACGCATAATCACAATAATTTGACAAAATTAAAATCTGCAAATAACAGAGCCAAGTTCAAGCTCAACTCCATTTATAATAGTTTAACATCAATCCACAATGGGAGTAATTGTGCTGAAAATCCCACAAATTTCCAAGGACGAATTAGGGTCCGCTTGGATTGAGGGTTAAGAGAGTTAAGTGAGGGGAAGTAAAGTGAGGGGAAACTAAAACCATGCTTGGTTTGAGGGTGGAGGTTTAGGAGGGAGAGTTATAAAGGGTTAAGTGAGGGTTTATTTCACTCTCTTTTGTCCCATTTTTTAACCCCCAAATCGGAGGGTTAACGAGGGTGATTGAGGGGTTTTGTTTAAAAATAAATACCCCTCGTTTGTTCTATAAAATATCATGATTTTTCTTCCATTTTTTTTGTTTTCAACATGTTGCTCCGTACCTTCCTAATTTGTGAAGATATTTTGACAAGTTATAATTAAAATTTCAATTAAATTTAATTTTATGACATATGTAATAAGGTTATTTTGGTAACTATCATACTTTTATTAATTCTCTTCTCACTCAAAACCTTCAATCCAAGCAATAGTTATTAAATACCCCTCACTTAACTCTCCCTCCAATCCAAACAAGTTCTATGTATTGACTCTACTCCCTCTCACTTAACTCCCCCTCATTTAACCCCACTTAACTCTATTTTTTTTTTTCTCCCTCAATCCAAGCAGACCCTTAATGTTTATTCGAAGAAAAAAAACCCAAAATTTTATAAATAAATCATACCGGAGGGTTATCGGTGAGGCACTTAGGAGGTTTGAGGATGAGGGTGCTCGGAGCGGCACCGAGGAGGAGGGTGCTAGAGCACAGGTTGAGGAGAACAACTGGAGAGGGGCCACTTCCTTCTGAGCTTGCGGATCGTCTCCTCCCCCACCTCCTCCAAACCCATATAAACCAATCTTCACTTCTTCTAAAACAAAAATAGCAAAGAAATCCCCAAATTTAGCAAAAGAGGAAAGCCCTAGATTTTGGAAAAGAATTAGCTAGAGAAGGAGGAGAGGTTTATCAGAAGAAATTTGCCGAGATTTTGGGAGTTGATGGACCATGGGGCCTCAAAGAGGGACCGAGCCTCCACCGCAGGGATAGGGAAGGGATGCTCGGGGCTGTTGAGGCCGGGGTCCGCCGGAGTAGTAGTGGAAAGGAAGAGAGAGGAGGGGCTTGGGGTCTTCCGGGATGGCACCGGAGTACCAGTGGAGAGGAGATGGAGAGAGAGGAGGGAGGCTCTGTTCTTTTGGGAAAGTTAGACGACGGGGGAGTAGAATGATTGCTGGTGGTATTCTTCAACACCATGAGGAAAAATTATTAGGTGCTCCTGGCTCACAACTGGACGTGCTGAGTGGTGAGCCCGGTCCAATGAACAATTGACACTTAAAATAATCAATTAATTTTATATTTTCTACATCATAATCAGACAATTCATAAGTTAGCTTAATATTAATATTAATTTTGATAATAATATTAATGTTAATGTTAATCTTAGTATTAATGTTAATATTAATATTAACATTAATGTTAATATTAATGTTAACTTTAATATCAATGTTAACATTAATATTAACATTAATACTAAGATTAATATTAACATTAATATTAATTTTAATGTTAATATTAATATTAATATTATTGTTAATATTAATTTTACTGTTAATATTAATCTTAATATTAATATTAATTTTAATGATAATATTAATATTATTGATTTTGTTAGTATTTTTTGTTATCTTTAATATTAATGTTAATATTAATATTAATATTAATTTCAATATTAATATTAATTTTAATTTTAATGTTAATATTAATATTAATATTATTGTTAATATTAATTTTACTATTAATATTAACTGGAAATTGCTGAGAAACCCAATTTCGGGGTGGGCTTTTATGAAATGTCCACCCGCTGGATGAGTTTTATGAAATACCCAGAATTAAGTATTTTCACGTTAAATATTCCAAGATTCCCTTTTAGATGCCACCCGCTGGAAACTGCTATTTTTATAATACCGAAACTACCCCTCCGCGCGAATTGGTCATCTATATGTATTTGAATTTAAAAAACTCAGATCTGGATTGCGATTTTCGTCTTCTTCTTCACGGGAAATCTGAATTCCATTGCTCTCATCTTCAGCAAAGATCGCAAAGATCGTTCGTAGTTCGGTGTGCTTTTCTTCAGTCGAACTCAGATCATCGCTCGTCATCATCATCACCATCATCATCATCTTCATCGTGGAGACATTTGAAGTTTTCCGACGATTAGGTCAATTGTGGAGAGAAAATCTTTCTTCTTCTTTTCCATAAGGATTATCATCGTTTTGAAAGAAGAACGAAACTCTTTATTTCTGACAAAATTTTTCTAAAAAAAATATTCTCCGTGTTAAAACCACGGAGAATGACCATTCTCCGTGCTAAAATGACGGAGAATGACTATTCTCCGTTTTAAAAACCACGGAGAATGGCATTCTCCGTGTTAAAAACCACAGAGAATGACAATTTTCTATGGGTTTTAACACGGAGAATGCCATTCTCCGTGGTAAAGTGACGGAGAATGGCCATTCTCCGTCATTTTCGTACGGAGAATAGCTATTCTCCGTGGTTTTAACACGGAGAATGGTCATTCTCCGTCTTTTTTAATACGGAGAATGACCATTCTCCTCCATGTTAACACGAGATTGGTCATTCTCCGTGTTAATATCACGGAGAATGACCATTCTCCGTGTCGAAAAAGACGAAGAATGACCATTCTCCGTTGTAAAAATGACGGAGAATGTCCATTCTCCTGCGTTTTAACACTGGAATGACCATTCTCCGTACTAAATTATACGGAGAATGGTCATTCTCCGTTTTATTTAACACAGAGAATGGCATTCTCCGTGTTTTTAACACGGAGAATGGTCATTCTTGACCATTCTCCGTGCTAAATTACACGGAGAATGGCATTCTCCGTGCTAAATTACACGGAGAATGGAATTCTCCGTATAAATTAAGACGGAGAATGGCCATTCTCCGTCTAAATTATGATGGAGAATGGTCATTCTCCGTGTAATTTAGCACGGAGAATGACCATTCTCCGTGTAAATTAAGACGGAGAATGTCATTCTCCGTGTTACTAACACGGAGAATGGTCATTCTCCGTGTAAATTAAGACGGAGAATGCCATTCTCCGTGTTACTAACACGGAGAATGACCACCCTCATGCGAAATTAACATTTTTTGTGTTCTAACACGGAGAATAGCCATTCTCCTGCATTTTATGGTCAGCTGAAACTTTGGAGGGCCATAACTTTTAACTGGGAGGTCGAAACGAGGTCCCGTTTATCGCAAAACGAGCGTATCTTTGAGGAGGCTGAAAGTAACCGCTTCACCGTTAGACGGCCTTTCAAAATTTTAGAATCGCAAAAAAATGATGTTTGGACCTCCATTTTAGCACTTTTGCTGTTTGTCTCGGTCTTTCCGAAATTTTCCGACGAGTTTTTAAAGATTTTTGAGGAGAAAACCTAGATTCGAAAGTGAGCAGCGTATGGAAGAAGATGAAGTATCGAAACATTTTTTTAAGAGCAGTTTCGTGGGTGTTTTCAATAAATTAAAAGGAAGGGCAAAAGGGTTATTTGGAACCCGCTTTGGATAAGTTTCTCTAATTCTGGGCACGCGATGAAAGTTTTTTTAGCGGTGGGTTTACATAAAACTTTTTAGTTTTTGGGCATTCTATAAATTCTCCCTAATATTAATGTTAATCTTAATATTAATTTTAATGTTAAGCTAACTTATGAATTGTCCGGTTATGATGTGGAAAATATGGAATTAATTGATTATTCCAATTGTTAATTGTTTATTGGACCGGGCTCACCACTCAGCACATCCAGTGGTGAGCCGAGAGCACCTAATAATTTCTCCACCATGAGAGTGAGAGGAAGGGGATGTGGGGTTTATGAATGGTGGGGATTTATGATGAGAGATCCAACGGTTAGAAAAGAATCGGAGACGGAAACTTTTTTCAAAAAAATTGGTAATGGACAGTCAAATATTTGTCATTCCTGCTGAGATTATTTCAGAAATTTTCATCCAAAGGAATGAATTTAGGAAGAATAGCAAGAAAGAGAATTTTTTTTACAGAATTTGCATGTAGAAAGAGACAAAGCCAAAGAAGATGGCGGGAGCAAAGTAGCAGTCGTTGACGTGGCAGCCACCACCATCACCTCTGGCGGGAGTGGTGACGTGGGGGGCATCGCACCATTTAAAATGGCGGGGGGGGAGGAGTCTGCCTCGTTGGCCGCGCTTGCTGCCATGTCGGGGGGCAGGGTCTCAGCTGATGGCCAGTGTCGGAAGAGAGGGGTTATCTCTCAGCTGTATGTTGGAGACCGTGCTGGAGACCATCGAGCTTCTTCTCCTTCTCCTTCTCCTTATAAATTGAAGTGGGGACTCCAATCCGAGAGACATTCCTCCATTCTTTTCCCCTCCATGTCTTCTCCAGCAAGCAGCAACGTAGGAAACAAAGCTTCATCTTTTTTTTTCTACCACAACTCATTCTCTAATCAGATTTTTTAATGATTTAATGATTATATTATTACTCTTAGTTTTTTCAGTATTGATTTAATTATTATATTGCTACTCTTAGTTTTTTATCAACATTTTTTATAACATATGGTTTTTTGTAGATGGCTAACCAAAATAACGAACGTGTACCTGGTGGACCGACGACTGACAAAATATTTCAGCAACGAAAAAATCACATATCCACTCAGATATTTGAGGGACAGGTAAAAATTAAATATTTATTGTACATATATTTTTTAGAATTGTACGCATGCTACTAAAATATTATTTTACATAAATAAAGTTGTAACATAATTTATATATTTTATTTGTAGTTATATAATCATACTCTTGTTTTACGAACCCAAGAACATGGTAGTTGGCTTATTCAGAGAAAATATAAGACATGGGAGTTAAATAGCACACAAAAAGCTTGTTGTGCTCATTCGGGTTCCACTATGTAGACGAGATTAGAATATTAACTCATGATGTGCACCTAATCTTAAGTCTTGCTGAGCGTTGGTAGCCTGAATGCAACACCTTTCAACTTTCTTTTAGCGAAGACTGTCACATTATGGGATGTTGTCAATATACTAGGGTTACTTATTACAGGGGATCCTATATATTTTGATCCGCAGTTAACTCCATGTGACCTGATCCGACGTTATCTCGATATTATGCCTCCATCTGATATTAGAAGTAGCAGTTATGTAAAGTTAACATGGTTACGTGGCAACTTTATGGACCTAGATCGCACTATTGACGACGAGGTTACTGTAGATGACTTGCGGGTATGTATTTTTATGTAAACTTAATTTAAGATTTAAATTATTATAATATTTATGCTTATAAAAATATAATATTTACAGGTTATTCATTACACTAGAGCACATTTGCTCTGTTTATGTGGTGCAGTTCTATTTCTGGATTCATCAAGAAATCTGGTTAATATGCGACTTCTGCAATTCATGGATAATTTGAAGGAACCCACTCGTCATGCATGGGGGGATGCCACTTTAGCTCATCTGTACAGGTGTTTAACGGACTATGTGGGTTCGAAACCTAATTCAAATATTTGTGGTTGTATGACACTGCTTCAGGTAAGCATAAAATTCTTACACCTAGATTACTTAGAATATTATACTCTTTATTATTATTCCTAATTCAAATAATTTTCCTAATATTGACAGGTTTGGTATATGAGCATTTCTATATTGGTAGACCCGTCACTAGTATTTTTTCTAATACCATCTTTTCACTTGCTTTACGATGGACCATAGATGTAGTGGATCAATAACACTGTCAATACAAGGCTGTATCACTTTGTCGTTCTCAATTTGATATACTGCAACATATGAGGTAATTAAGTAACTACATGTTTATTTCATTTAAATTATTAGCGATATCATCAATTTCAACCATTATCATGGAATAGGTTGCATGGGTTCCCTACACATCTGGAGAGGATGATCCAGAATTGAAGAAATTGTCGTATGTTCTTAGTTTGCATAGATCGTATATTATATACGATCGATACATTATGTATCATCCTGATGATCGTGTTCTTCGTCAATTTGCGATAAGACAAATTATTCCAGATGATCCACCGTATATGTGTTATGATACAGCCAATGCAATAAATAGAATCCTTTGTGTAATTGCTTATTGGAATAGACGGTATGGGATTTATAGTATGAGAAACATGTCTCCCCCAATAGCATCTCTAGAAGAATGTAAGTTCTAATATCTCTGGTTTTTTGGATTACTTAAGTACAAATAGTGTGCTAATAATTTGTCCATATTTTACAGATAGTGGTGACTTTGCTTATAGGCAATGGTGGGGATGCCCTTGTATAAGCAACAGATCGTACACATTCGAGGAGCCAAGGTTCAAATGTAGAGCCATAGATGATGGTAGTCTGCGTGCTTTTGTCGATCGCATATCTGATTTGGTATGACTTCATTACAAACTTAAATTTACATGTACATAGATATTGTTTTATTTTATAAGTTTAATCATTCAGAGTGGTGCGTACCAACAATATTTTCGAGAGCGCGAGAGATATCCAGAGCAGCATAGTCTAGTTCTTATGCAGGAACTTGTGAGTCGTTTCCATCATCTGGGACTTGAACGGGAACCAGATATGCCCCCATTACATACGTGTCTTCTACCAGATTATCCGACTGGCCCGATTCGTCGAAGACATTCCCATCGACATAGGAGGCATCGTAGAGGAGCGGTTGGGGGAAAGGTTGTTGGTGAAGAGACTATTCGTGGAGAGGCTGTTGGTGGAGAGACTAGTTATCAGTATGCTGGAGAGGACCCTAGTTCCCCGTACGCAGGAGAGGGCCCTAGTTACCAATATGCGGGAGAGGGCCCTAGTTACCAATATGCGGGAGAGGGCCCTAGTTATCAGTACGCGTGTTATACCCAAATAAATTTTCCTAATAGTTAAACTAATGACAAATAATAATTGTGTCAACCTTTTATATATATATATATATATATATATATATATATATATATATATATATATATATATATATATATATATATATATATATATGGGTCGTTCTACAATACATCCCCTGGAAAAGGATGTATCGATACATCCGAAATCTGGACCATTGGATGTTGATCCAATAATTCGGATTGAATAATAGAGTAGAAACATCATTTAATGCTGATTTAGACTTTTGACCTGTTGGTAACTTTCTTTAGCAGGTCATTTTTTAATTTAGTTTTTTCAATGAACACCCTAAATTAACTCATATTTACTCTCTCTTTCGTCCATCCAATTTAATATTTTGTGCATCAACATATAAATTTCGTAATTTTTTTTTGTTACAGGCCGTGGTGGTGGTAGTGGTGTTGGTGGTAGTGGTGGAAAGAGAAACGAAGATGAAGAAGGAAATAAGAATCGGTCCGGATTGCGTCGAACGTCGTTGAGCCCTCCTAGAACAACGAGGAGTACCAGCTGCGCCGAGAAGAATCGGTCCGGTTCGCGTCGGACGTCGTCGAGACCTCCTCGAACAAGAAGAAGTACCAGCAGCGCCGCTCTAATTTTACTGTCCATGCCATTGTCAAAATTTTTATTTTTCATCTAACAATTTAATATTTTGTTAATAAAGCTACATGTCATGGTGGTGGTGGTGAACTGAGGAAACCTGCTTCTGAGGTCGGGCGGATCATCTGCTCATATATTGTTTTTATAAAATCTGTATTGATCGGACGAAATATTTTTTACTTTTCTAATAATAATATTTTCGAAGAGAATATTTTTTTTGGACGGAGAATGGCCATTCTCTTTGCTTTTAACACGGAGAATGGCCATTCTCAAGGAGAATGGCCATTCTCCTTTCTTTTAACATGGAGAATGGCTATTCTCCTTGCTTTTAAAATGGAGAATGGCCATTCTTCGTTCTTTTAAAATGGAGAATGATCATTCTCCGTTATTTTAAAACGGAGAATGGACACTCCCTGTGCTTTTAACAAAGTATGGTACATTTAGGACTGGAAATGTTCAAGTATCTCATATTTTTTTCACCAAATATTTACAGTATTTTTAATATCATTTACCAACGTATATTCATTTAATATTAAATTATGTTCAAAAAATCTGAATATTATTTTATCAGGCTTTCACTGTATGGCTGCACAAAATAGCGTACGAGTATTTGAATATAATTAACCTACTATCCAAGAAATTTTTTCTTACATTACATTCTTTCCTTCAGCAATAACAAAGGATGAACAGGCATTATTACATTATGCATTACACTGACATCGAATTCATACTGATGGCATCGATGTACTGATTATTTACAGAAAGCAAAACACATTACAATCAAATAAAGTTTTAGTGATCCCAGGAATGCATCCGTAATGAGGCCATCTGTAAACCCTAGGAATGCACCCAGGACTCATGAAATCTGTGAAGGGCATCTGCAAATCAAAGGAATACACCAAAATATCAATATCATCTGTGAAGGCCAACTGCAAATCAAATAAACGCTTTAACCAAAAAATCATAATCAAATTAAGTATACTTCATTCCAAGTCCAATAAACTGCATAATCCACGTTACAGTAATCTGCCCAATCCACGTTAGTAATTCAACATAGAACCTGCATAATTCACAATACAATAATCCAAATAAATATCAGACCTACTCTAAATTCAAGACCATATTATATTTTTTAAACAAATTATGAACTATGCACTTAGTACAAGCGAAAAGTTTAGTCTTATAATATTTCAAACACAAAAGTTAGTTTGACCGCCAAGACCAACAAATATTCAGAACCATATTACAATTCAAATATTACTTCCAAATTGAAATAAAAGCTTCAAAACTCAAAAGATGAATCTTCATAACCATCTCCATCTTCTTCTTCTTCTTTTTTTTCTTTCTTCCTCAAAATATCCTTCACCTACACCTTGAGGGACGGAATAAGAAAAATTATAGTCAGTATGGACTCACTGTATATATAGAAATGACATCCAGAAACATAAATAGAAGTATCAAAGTGATGGCTAGCATTAAAGTGTCAATGTGCACAGTGTGTATTTTTACATAAGAGTTTGGGCTAGTCCCATTTACCTTCTTCACGAGGGAAGGAAAATCTTATGCTTGGTCAGCAAATTCAACCTCTATCTGGTTAATCTTATCCAGAATCAATTTCTGGTTATCGGATATAGTCTTCATCTCTTTGAAGACATTCTTAAAGTTTGCAGCAACAAAATTGTATAGATCATCAACCCTGTCCTTAGTGTTTTTGATTCCATAAGTTGATGGTTTTTTCAGATGTTGATGGTTTGCTTGCAGCTGCTGCCCATTTTCCAAGCATTCGAGTGAAGGTTAGTTTTCTCATGGGACCTTTGTTTTTAATATAAACATCCCCTGCTAAGCTTGGGACAGAATGTTTACTAGCCATCGAGCATACAAATCCTCTGAAAGGGAGAGCTATCCTTGCAGTTGGTTTTTCCACGAGATGCATCATTCTACTGAACATGTAGGAACCTATATCCATCTTTTTTTTCTTCCCCATATAATAAAGAAATTTTACTCTCTCGGAATGGATGGAAAACTCATGTCCAGTAGGGTTGAGTGTTTGAGATACGTAGGCATGTAACAATTTATACAAAGTTTTTAATTGATCTTTGTATACATTTTGAGGGGTCTTGGCACCCACTGATACACCTGTAATCTCATGAATTGCATCCCTCATGGGAATATTATTAATATCTTTCGTATCAAACTCAGGAACTGGATCAAATCCATAAAATTCGTTGATGACAGCAACATTTAGCCTAATCAGTTTCCCTCTCAGAAACACCAGTTGTTGATCCTCTTCTTTTTCTTTAATTTCAGCCGGAAGATTTGAGTAAAATTCTCTTACTATTATTTGAGAGATTTTCTCAAGACAGGATTTGTTCAGTTTCTCCAATTGATAGAATTTTAATATATCCAGGAAAGCTTCGTCTTTGACATCATCCATCTTAATTGATCTTTCAGGCATAATAGCCTTTTTCTTGAAATATTTATTGTAAATCTTCTTAGATTTAGAGTCTTTAAATTTTTTTACCTCCTCTCCATTCTGGGACTTATTTGATGATTGCTCTTCCTCTTCATTTTTCTCTTCTGATGAGGATTCAAAATCCTCAGAGTATGCCGATGACTCTGTATCCGTTGCCACCTTAGCCTTCGCTTGAGTACGCCTTCGATTTTCATAAGTTGAGTCTTCTGACGACTCTGTATCGAAGATAAATTTTTCGGTCTTTGTCGAACAATAAGTTTTTTAGCCTTTTTTACAAGTGGCTTGGCTGCCGCCTCCGCTTTCATCGTCGCTGCCGCCGCTGCTGTCACGACCCGTTACCCAAATTGTTGGGCCGGGCCGAGCCATGTCCAGCCTACGCTTAAGATAAAGCGCAGTAAGCTGTTCTAGAGATAACAAGATAAGACTAAATGTGCTAACAGTTCTATAAGTGAATAAAAGTCATAAATGCTCCAAACATAAAAGCCGTCTCATATAGTAGAATGTCCAAAGTACAAGTCTGAAATGTAAAACTGGATACATGTCCAGTTACAAAATATGTAGCCTAATACATGACTACTCTCAAAAGTCTAAAGCAAAAGATAGCTAGGCGAGGTTCCCTGCAGGAACATCCTCGTAAAGCAAAGCCGGGTCCTCGGCAGTAACTCCATAATATGAGTCGCAGAGCAACTCCTCCTCAGTAAGGATACCTACAACGTTATCCTGTCAGGACGGGAGCAAGTACAACCTCTACAACTAAAGTACTGAACATATAATGAAAGAGATGTACAACAAGAAACATGGTGTGATAAGTCTATAAAACAGGAAATACTGGAAAACATGGCCTCATGGTACAACTGGGATCACAGTATCATAGTAACATAGGAAACATGGCATATCATGGTTTAATTGGTTCTTTTTAGAAATGACAACATAAGTTTAAAAGTTTAAAACTGTAGTATGTACGTGAATCGGTCAATAGGTAATCAGGATGTACAGCGGCACATATCAAGTTTTTCTGGCATGCACATACATGTACGAACGGCATCGGTGTATATCCATACACAAACGCGAGATCAGAACCTACGGCAAGGTTACATATAGAATATCGCCGAGCGCGGTAAATACATACGGAGAAGGGGGTCATGATCACGTACACTACTAGCAGTTTCCTCTTAACCCGTTATTTTAAACATGTGAGAGATGAAAACAGTAATAACATGTGGAAGATACGAGAACGATATAAAGCATGTGAGAGATATGAGATACTGTCCTAAACATGGTAGAGACTGAAAGTAATACAACATGTAAAGTTCTAACTTGCTACCCCAAGGATCAGCATTTAACATGGTTGGTAAGTCGCAGTTTATTGTTCTAGCAGTACGTAAAGTTCGTAGAAAGTACTTGCCTCTAGCAAAGCAAAGCAAAACAAGCTGCGATAAAAGTGCTATGGATGTCCGGTAACTCGTCACTGTAGAAGTAATATAATAACTTAGCTTTTACACTAAGCTAAAACACTAGGACACTAATTGGTGAAATACGACTTGTGATTGGGCACCTAGCCAAAATGACGACTTTGGCATAGAAGACCAATGTGGGGTGACACACTATGTTAACTAACTTTCTAGGGTCTTTATACTAGTGAGGGATGGGGTTCAACACGACTAAAACTCCAAATAACACAAAAAGCTACAAGTCGTAATTAATCAATAAATAAATCAAAAGACCATTGTGTTCTAACAATTTTGAAGTAGACAAAAAGCCTAGTTTTTCTTAAAGTAAAGTACCAAGGTGATCCTTGTTAATCATAGAAATTTATTATAATTTTTCTGGAATTTATTAACCAGTACAAATATTTTATAAAAATCAGTTTTCCTAAGTATACAGAAAATGAGTTTTGGTTTCATATGCCAAACTAGGGGCAAAACAGTAAATTAAATATTACAAAAATTATACTAAATTAGCTAACTTAACATAGTATCTAAAAACTATTTTTCCATAATTTAACAACACTTTAAGTATTTTTAGAAAATCAAAAACAGCATTTGTACACAATAATTAATTATCTGCGTATTTTGTCCATGTATATAATTTGAACCAAAGTTCAAATACAGGACCCAAGGCCATGAATCAAGTCCAATATGACTTGTACAGGTCTTGAATGTGTGAAAACACATTTGAGCCCAAATACCCATGCTAGGCTTGGACACCAAATGGTTACAGTAATTTAAATACAATAAAAATACAATTTGGTAAATAGTCAAAATAAATATTATTATTTTAATAAGGTAAAGTTTTACATAGTAACTATAAAAGTATGATCATTATTTTATATAAATAATTTACACTAAGCTAAGTAAAATACATATAGGAAATAATATATATATATATAAATATAGGGATATTTATATATATAGGAAAATGCTCAACTATATATTATTATATATATACAAATATATGTATATATACATACATACATATAAGAAAATACTCAACTATATATATATATATATATATATATATATATATATATATATATATATATATATATATATATATATATATATACAAAATAATGTATACATATATAATAGTATATATATATAATAATATATATATATATACACAAGGAAATATATATATATATATACATAAAATAATACAGTATAAAGGATGAAGTATATATAAATATATATAAATATATATATATATATATATATATATATATATATATATATATATAATATATATATATATATATATATATATATATATAAAACAGCAAGTATATATATACATAAATATAGTATATATAGTAATACATATATATATACACAAATAAATGTATATACATATATATATAAATATATATATAAAAAGAAAAAAGAAAAGAAAAAGAAAAAGGAAAGCAAAGTCAGCCAGGGGGACTCGAACCCAGGCCAACACAGCGCGGGGAGGGGGGGGGGGGGTTTAGGCTCTGTCGGGCTGGCCAGGGGGTCAGCCCTGGGTCGTGTTAGGGATAGGGTTTGTTTCTTTTATTTCATTTAGGTTAGATTACACATTAAAAAAAATATAAAAACCATCCTGTGTCCTGACAGTTAAGGACACAGGTATCCTCGTATCCTAGGCCTGCACGACACGCACGAGTTCAATCTCGCGTGTCCAGTTCCACACTTATGCTCGCCAGGATACGGCGAACAACATACATGCGTACGAGACACGCACGACACAGTTGACACAAAATACTCACGTGTCCAGATCTGGGGGGGGTTCGACGGTCGTGGACGGCGAAGGAGCGGTCAGGACAGTGGCGGAGCGGTGGCGATCGACGCGTCTCGTCGGGGCGCGTCGAATGGTGGTGGTGGTTAGCGGTGAAGGTCGGCGGTCGGGGAGGTGCAGTGTTCGCCGGAGTAGGGTTAGGGTTTGGGGGTTCGTCGGTTGCTGTGGGGAGAGTTTAGGGTTAGGGTTTAGGTCAGGGGAGAGTGGGGGTTTAAATAGGGGGGTTGAGGTCGGTGGGGTCAGCCGGAAAAGGCGGGGGCAGGGCGGTGAGTCGGTTGGGGCAGGGGTCAACGGGAGCGGGTGAGAGCTAGAGGAGAGAGAGTGTCTTGTGAGGGGGGGGGGTTTTGGTAATTAGCAGTTAGGTCCTTGGGGATTAGGAAATTACACAAAGGCATTTTTATGAGCAAATGCAAAATAGAAATTGCAAACTGATATAAAAATAATTTGAATAATTACAAAACAGTATTAAAACAATTCTAGTAATTGCAAATTGATATTAAAACATTTTTTAGAAAATTACAACTTGATATTTTTTGTATTAAAACTCATTAAAATATTAATTAAAAATTCTAGAAAAATTCCTAAAAATCCTAATAATTATTTTAAGGCTAAAATTAACATTAAAAATTAATTAGCACTAATAAAACTAAAATTGAAAAACAGGGGCTGACAAGTCTTCCCTCCTTGAAAAATTTCGTCCTCAAAATTCACAAGGATTGGAGACCCGACAATATTCTAACATAGCAAGCAATGCAACAAATGACTAAGGCTACGATCAAAACTAACCTCCCGAAACCTGTTCCGGCTCCGGCTCAAGGACTAGGCTATAAGTCTTCCCCTGGGGTCCCTTGGCTACTGGACAGTCCCGAATCTGATGGATGGCAGACCCACAAGCTAAACACTGACCCAACCTCTTCCTGCAGACGAGAGAGTCATGGCCTTGCCTCTTGCAGTATACACAAAAAGCTCCTTTCTGCTGCTGCCGTCGGGGTCCCGGGGCTCTAACTGGCTGGGTCGAGTGATGTGATGTAGGAGGATGGTAAGTCTGCTGGGGTGGCGTCGGTGCTCTCTGCTGAAAAGCCTGACGCTTGGACGGTCCCTCATGATGTACAGAAGCCGGCCTCTTGCTAGACAGAAGACGCTCCTCAATGCTCCGGGCCAACTCTAGGCTCTGGTAGTAGTCAGTCGTACCGTTCGCCACTATAAGAATACCAATGTCTGGAACTAGACCATGGCAAAACCTATGGGTCATCTCCTCTGGATCAGCAACCAGACTAGGAGCGAAACGGCTCAGGCGACTAAACTCTGTCGCATACTCATCAACAGAACGGTTTCCCCTGCTGGATGTTCTGGAATCGTAGCCCCATGGCTACTCTAGCAGTGGTCGAGAAGAACTTCTTCTTGAACTGGGTCTTGAACTGGTCCCAAGTGGCTCTACCTCTCGCGAACAACGGCTCATTCCTGAACCAGACTCCGGCTAAGTCTATCAGCAGAAATCCTGCTGCCTCGACCTGAAGGTCATCCGGCATCCTAACTCCCAGAAGCTTCCTCTCTACAGAATCTAGCCAGTCATCAGCTACTACTATGCCCTCAGTCCCTGAGAACTCCTTGGGATTCAGACCCATGAAGTCCTTGATCGTCCCCGCTTTCTGCCGTGGCTCTACATATGGTGGGACCACGGGACGTCCCTCGGAACGCTCCATGCTCTGGCGGAGTAGGGTAGTCTGCTCCTGATGGGTTGTTAGGAACCCCTGGATCAGTGTGAGCAGCTGGGTCCCGTCGAGTGTGACGGAAGCCTGGGTGGGTATAGTGATAGGGGGTGGTGGAAGTATTGGGTCCTGCCGGGCCTGTGATGTGGAAGGTGGTATCTGGGTTGGTGGATTTGTGGAGTGGGGGAATGTAGTAGGTGGAGGTGTATCAATCGACTGGTTAGCTGACTGGATAAGGAGGGCCCCATTCTCGGGTGTAACATACTGGGATGAACGAGTAAGCACCATCTAATTATAATAAAAAGGACTTATAAGGACTTGTTAAAGTAAGCATTCATAGGCAAAGAAATCTAATTATAATAGCAAGCATATGATGTTTTTCCTATGTTGCAATCCTAGTATTCCTCTAGGTGTTCTGAGTGTCATTCCTAATGTTGTCTAATTACCTTAAGTTCCTAATTGCAGGCAAGCTTGGTACAATAATGTAACCAAACAATTTAGTCAGGACCTGCATGGGCCACCACTAAAAACATGTCACGACCCGTTATCCAAATTGTTGGGCCGGGCCGAGCCATGTCCAGCCTACGCTTAAGATAAAGCGCAGTAAGCTGTTCTAGAGATAACAAGATAAGACTAAATGTGCTAACAGTTCTATAAGTGAATAAAAGTCATAAATGCTCCAAACATAAAAGCCGTCTCATATAGTAGAATGTCCAAAGTACAAGTCTGAAATGTAAAACTGGATACATGTCCAGTTACAAAATATGTAGCCTAATACATGACTACTCTCAAAAGTCTAAAGCAAAAAGATAGCTAGGCGAGGTTCCCTGCAGGAACATCCTCGTAAAGCAAAGTCGGGTCCTCGGCAGTAACTCCATAATATGAGTCGCAGAGCAACTCCTCCTCAGTAAGGATACCTACAACGTTATCCTGTCAGGACGGGAGCAAGTACAACCTCTACAACTAAAGTACTGAATATATAATGAAAGAGATGTACAACAAGAAACATGGTGTGATAAGTCTATAAAACAGGAAATACTGGAAAACATGGTCTCATGGTACAACTGGGATCACAGTATCATAGTAACATAGGAAACATGGCATATCATGGTTTAATTGGTTCTTTTTAGAAATGACAACATAAGTTTAAAAGTTTAAAACTGTAGTATGTACGTGAATCGGTCAATAGGTAATCAGGATGTACAGCGGCACATATCAAGTTTTTCTGGCATGCACATACATGCACGAACGGCATCGGTGTATATCCATACACAAACGCGAGATCAGAACCTACGGCAAGGTTACATATAGAATGTCGCCGAGCGCGGTAAATACATACGGAGAAGGGGGTCATGATCACGTACACTACTAGCAGTTTCCCCTTAACCCGTTATTTTAAACATGTGAGAGATGAAAACAGTAATAACATGTGGAAGATACGAGAACGATATAAAGCATGTGAGAGATATGAGATACTGTCCTAAACATGGTAGAGACTGAAAGTAATACAACATGTAAAGTTCTAACTTGTTACCCCAAGGATCAGCATTTAACATGGTTGGTAAGTCGCAGTTTATTGTTCTAGCAGTATGTAAAGTTCGTAGA
Organism: Iris pallida; assembly: GCA_029216955.1. Taxonomy (NCBI): domain Eukaryota; kingdom Viridiplantae; phylum Streptophyta; class Magnoliopsida; order Asparagales; family Iridaceae; genus Iris; species Iris pallida. Next base: position 94,881 of record JANAVB010027994.1, read on the forward strand.
AAGTACTTGCCTCTAGCAAAGCAAAGCAAAACAAGCTGCGATAAAAGTGCTATGGATGTCCGGTAACTCGTCACTGTAGAAGTAAATATAATAACTTAGCTTTTACACTAAGCTAAAACACTAGGACACTAATTGGTGAAATACGACTTGTGATTGGGCACCTAGCCAAAATGATGACTTTGGCATAGGAGACCAATGTGGGGTGACACACTATGTTAACTAACTTTCTAGGGTCTTTATACTAGTGAGGGATGGGGTTCAATACGACTAAAACTCCAAATAACACAAAAAGCTACAAGTCGTAATTAATCAATAAATAAATCAAAAGACCATTATGTTCTAACAATTTTGAAGTAGACAAAAAGCCTAGTTTTTCTTAAAGTAAAGTACCAAGGTGATCCTTGTTAATCATAGAAATTTATTATAATTTTTCTGGAATTTATTAACCAGTACAAATATTTTATAAAAATCAGTTTTCCTAAGTATAACAGAAAATGAGTTTTGGTTTCATATGCCAAACTAGGGGCAAAACAGTAAATTAAATATTACAAAATTATACTAATTAGCTAACTTAACATAGTATCTAAAAACTATTTTTCCATAATTTAACAACACTTTAAGTATTTTGAAAATCAAAAACAGCATTTGTACACAATATTAATTATCTGCGTATTTTTGCCATATATATAATTTGAACCAAGTTCAAATACAGGACCCAAGGCCTGAATCAAGTCCAATATGACTTTACAGGTCTTGAATTGTGAAAACACATTTGAGCCCAAATATCCATGCTAGGCTTGGACACCAAATGGTTGCAGTAATTTAAATACAATAAAATACAATTTGTTGTAAATAGTCAAAAAATTATTATTTTAATAAGGTAAAGTTTTACATAGTAACTATAAAAGTATGAACATTATTTTATATAAATATTTACACTAAGCTAAGTAAAATACATATAGGAAATAATATATATATATATATATATATATATATATATATATATATATATAATATTATATAATATATATATATATTATATATATATATATATATATATATATATATATTATATATAAATAGGGATATTTATATATTAGGAAAATGCTCAACTATATAATATATATATATATATATATATAGTAATATATATATATAGATATATATAATATATATATATAATATAATAGATATATTATATTTGCTCAACTATATTATATATATATATATATTTTTTTTTTTTCTATATATATTA